>JAUZNJ010032370.1:0-13709 GCA_034780135.1 Jordanella pulchra | reverse complement strand
CATGGCCCTTTCTATAAAAGAGCTGGGTTTGAGGCGGGCCTCCTCTTTGGTAGGTTCCAAGATGGCCGCTACAAGGATACACCCAAAAGGTAACAAACATTTCACAAACAAAAGGATCACACACACACACACACATTCTAGAACTTAAATCTTACAGAAAATATTATCTTAACATTTACTCACTTCCTCCCGCTCTGGTTTACAAAACTCAGGCAAACGAGAAAGGAAGTCAGCAATACGATTTTTCTTACCTGGACAATGCTGTATGGTGAACTGGTATGGATGAAGGGCAAGGCACCAACGTAATATACGGGCATTCTGATGCTGCTTGGAATGCATCCACTTCAGAGGTCTGTGATCAGTTTGCAGAGTAAACTCCCTTCCTAGGAGATAATATTATAAAGAGTCCAAAGCCCACTTTATTGCAAGTCCTTCCTTTTCTACTGTGGAGTACTTTTTCTCCCGGTCAAAATGCTTTTTTTTAAAAAAAGGACAGGTTTTTCTTCACCAGCTTCTCCCTGAGCTAGCACTGCTCCAAGACCAACATTTGAAGCATTCGCTTGAACAACAAATGGCTTGGAAAAGTTAGTACTCTGTAAAACAGGAGCTTGACAAATCAGTTTCTTCAAAGATTGAAATGCATGTTGACAGTCCTCCTTCCACATAATTTTAGAAGTAGACCTTTTTGTCAACTCATTCAGAGGGGCTAAGGATAATGTCCATCAACCTTTGAAAGGTAGCTGGTGCTCCATGAAGACCAAAGGGTAAAACCGTGTAATGGAATAAACCCATTCTAGGAATCTGAAAGGCTGTGTATTCCTTACAGGATGGATCTAAAGGCACTTGCCAGTAAACCTTACATAAATCTAAGGTTGTGATATATTTGGCCTTCCCCAGTCTTTCCAGTAGCTTGTCAATGTGTGGCATGGGATAAGAATCAAAACAGGATGCTGTTTACCTTTCTTAAGTCAGAACAAAAACGTAGTTGATTTGAATTTTTTTTAGGAACCAGCACAATGGGATTTGACTCGCCTTTTGATGGCTCTGTCAGTCCCATTTCCGGCATCATCTGGACCTCTTTTTTCAGTGTATCCATCATTCTTTCTGGAATCCTGTAAGGCTTAAGACGAACAGGTGTTGTATGTTTCAAAGTTACTTTGTGTTATAACTTCAGTTCGCCCAGGTACATCTGCAAACAGAGATGGAAAAGACTGTTTAATCTCACCCAGCTGTTGCCACTGACCAGGAGTCAGATGCTTTGGAGCCTCTTCAGATTTGGTCAATTCTCTGCATGGACTCATTTCAGCTTCCCCATCTTTCAACATGGCACTGTCTTCAGGCTGAACATCTTGTACCATCAGGATCTGTTTCACATCCATTTCTGGAACATTTCTTTCATGACATTCCTTTAATAGATTTACATGAAGCAGTTGCTTTGACTTTTGTTTTTCTAGACAGGTAATTTCATAAGTCACTGATCCTGCTCTTCTAACCACAGTGTAGGGTCCTTGCCATTTAGCAAGCAACTTACTTGGCCCATTGGGCAAGAGTACTAAGACTTTCTGGCCAGTCTTCAGCTCTCTTTCACGGGCACGTCTGTCGTACCATACCTTTTGCTTATGTTTAGCCTTCTCCATATGATCTTTAACTTGTTCTCTGTACTTTTCCAGGTTGTCTCTCATCTGAAGTATGTAGGAGATGTTAGTTGGTGAAGCCGCTTCACTGGATCCTGATGCCACTCCAGCCACCCAGTTCTCCTTCAGCATGTCCAAAGGGCCTCTAACCTGTCTCCCATAAAGCAACTCAAAAGGAGAAAAAAACAGTTGAGGCTTTTGGTACTTCTCTGTAGGCAAACAAAAGGAAAGGCAACCAGTTAGCCCAGTTTTTGCCAGTATCATCAATAAACTTTCTCAACATTTGCTTTAATGTACCATTAAATCGTTCTACCAAACCATCAATTTCTGGATGGTATGGAGTAGTACGAATACCTTTTACACCCAGTTGATCATAAAGAGTTTTCATCACTTGTGACATGAAATTGGTACCCTGATCTGTCAAAATCTCCTTTGAGATACCAACTATGGAGAAAAGGTCTACTAAACACCGAACAATATGTTTGACCTGCAGAGAACGTAATGGATAAACATCTGGATATTGTGTTGCATAATCACAGATGATTAATGCATATTTATGGCCATTACTGCTCTTAGGTAAAGGACCTATGATATCTATGGTGATTCTCTCGTAAGGAACACTCTTTATAGGTAATGTCTGCAACTGGGCATGATCTGAAACTTTAGCAGGGGCCACCAGCTGACAGTCATGACATGTTTTGCAGTATTCAATTACATCTTTATATAATCCTGGCCAAAAAAAACATTGAGCAACACGATTATAAGTTTTTGCCTGTCCTAAGTGCCCTGACCATGGTATAGTGTGACCCAAATGCAGAATTACTGAACGGTATTCTTTTGGCACAACAAGTCTGGGTTCATCAATGTCTGCTAGATACAAAAGATTATCCCTTATAATGAAAGGCTCTCCTGCTAAACTTTTAAACTCAGCAGCACTCTCTTTTCCACCATCTTTATGTGCTTTATTAAAGAGAGGTTTCAAAGATGGATCGTTTTCTTGTCTCTCTTTAAAGTTATTAGGAATTTTCCACTGGAAATCAATACATGGAGTTAATGGATGGTTCAGGGAGCTTTGACCTGCTTTTGTTCTTATGTTTCTCCAGTCTACGCTGTTGTTTTGGTTTCCTGATTTTATTTCCTCCTTCATACAGATCTTCATCTACATCTGGCAGAGGTTCTAAACCCTTTTTCATGGAACGTGTGGTGACAGCACAGGAACAAGCCACCGTGTTTTCTTGAACCAAACTGTCTAGGACTGGTAAATCTTCTCCTAGGATAACATCATATGCTAACTGATTCACAACTCCAACAGTCAACATAAAAGCTTGTCCTTCAATATCAATAGTGACCTCAGCAGTTGGATACTCTTTCTGACATCCATGAACACAAGTAATGTTTACCGGTTTGTTAAAATTAGGCAGTACATTACTCAACAAAGATGATTTCACCAGAGTTTGTGAGCTACCTGTGTCTGCAAGAGCTTTTACAGCTTATTTTCCTTTTAACTATTTATACCTTTTGTGCGATGGGTGGTTTTTAAATTGATTTTGCATTGTAAAGCACTTTGTCTTGCTGTATCCAGGAAAAGCACTTTGTGAAAAAAATGTAATTTGATTTGAAATGTTTGCCAGGTGCCAGAATGGGGGACATCAAATCCTACCTGAAACTGCTGGCTAACGATACAGTGAAGTACAGTAAGAGTGTTATTAACGTTGGGGGTAATGACACCTGGTAACGCTGATCTGAGGTTACTGAAATTAGTCTTGCTTTGATGTTTAAGTTTGTCAAAACAATGTTGACCAGTGGTATGACCTGTGATGACATGTTTAGCTGCATGTCGTCATTCAACTACTGGTTGTCTAGGTGGTGTCCTGAAAACGATGTGGGCTACACTGATAATTGGCTATTTTTTGGGTCCCTGGCACAGGGTGCAGACCAGGAAGCCAAGTCATAGTTCAACACACCTCTCTGCAGCTTCTCTTCTGTTACCCACTCTTTACTCCATCCAGACAGTGTCTTGCCCATGAAGGAAGGAATGTTTCACTTTAGCAGATCATTATCAGATAATGCAGTTATAAATTTTAAGGACTCTATTTCACGATTTTGTTTTTGGGGTTACTACTTCACCTATGTGAACCTTTTTTCGGTCAGGACCTGTTTTTTATATCCCATATCAAAGAGGTTTTTAGAATTTCCTTCTTTTATCTCCGGAATACTGCAAAAATTAGAAATATTTTCCAGGACTGATGCTAAGAAGCTCTAACAAAGTCCACAGACTATTTAAAAGCCTCCAGCTGATCCAAAATGCTGCAACAGAAAGTGTCCTGATGAAAATTAAAAAGAGAGATCATATTTCTCCTATCTTAGCTTCTATTAATTGGTTTCCTGTTAAATCTAGAATAAAATTTAAAATCGTCCATATATAAGAGATCTGATTGTTCCTTATGTACCTAACAGAGCACTTCGCTCTCAATCTGCAGGTTTACTATAGTTTTACTACACTAGGTGTTTCCTATAATTTGTAAAAGTAGAATGGGAGGCATATCTTTTAGTTATCAGGCTTGTTTCCTATGGAACAAATTACCAGTTTTAGTCCATGAGGCAGACACCCTGTCTAATTTTAAAGCTAGGCTTAAAACAATTTTTATTGACAAAGCTTATAGTTAGAGTGGCTCAGGTTATTCTGAGCTATCTCTATAGTTATGCTGCTGTAGTCTTAGACATCTGGAGGACATAGTGACCACATTTCACCATTCTATCTGCTTCCTTCTATCTCTATTCTCCCATTATGCAGTATTTGTTAGTTCAACCTCTAACTCTATGCTCTGTCTGTTTTTCTAACAACATAGTAAGTTCGTCTGCTCTGTTCCTATCACACCATCATGGAAAAAAATATCAGCTGTGCTCTAGCCATCAACACCTTTGTTTATAGTTTTTGGAGCTTGGCCTGTTTTTCAGTGTAGTCTCGTTTCTCTTACTGTGACTAATTGGATGTGCTCTCTTTCATCCCCTGACACGGGAGCTGGCTTGGAGCTTGTCAGCCTGGCTCTGTCTTTACTGGACAAGGCCGCCTATGGAACAGGATGACATTTATCTTTTATATCTTGGCTTCTTTCTGTATGTCTGCTTCTGTCTCCTTGAATCACAGTTGGCCTTGACAGATGCCCGTTTCATTTAGTGGATCCACGCTTCAAGTTTCTCTGGATAGCCTGGGGTAAGTCCATCTATTGCCTTAGCTAATCACCGTTTCTGGTAGCTGTCTCTTCATAGGGATATGAAGGAGTTTGTCCTGGCCTGGTCCACATGTTCTAGGAATAGCCATCCAACCAACCCCCGTCCGGTCTGCTTCAGCCTTTACCTATCCCTAACGCCCTTGGTCATAAATGTCCTTAGACTTCGTCATGGGGCTACCATCATCTTACTGTCAGGGTCTGGGTTCTTTGTGTTTTTTTCTTTTTGGTTTTCCTTTCCCCCTTCTGTCACTAGATAGAGCCAGTAGCTGTGGTTGGAGCGATTTCAGTGCCTAGCCTGTTTCCAATTGCCTAATCAGTGGAGTTTAAAAGTGGATGATACTGTTACCTCAACGCCTGAGTGTTAAACCTTCCATGGTATTCAGAGCCCTCCAGCATAAGTCAAGTTTTCTTGTTGTTTCCCACGAATCGATCTTGATGGACTTCTGTTTCTTCTCCTTCCAAGCTGCTTCCTCTTTCAGAGAAAACGTGAGAAAATCCAAATTGAGATCCAAAGGAATTCAAGCCCGAGTTCCAAGACACAGTGGAAAGTACCCACTGGTTGCCTCTTTCTCTGAATCATCTTCACATGAAAGACCTCTTCTCAAAATAATTGTTCAAGACGGCAGTCATCCGATGCACAAGCTCCCTTCAGGTACGATCTACTTGCTTGCCCTCCACCACAGCCAAGCTCTATCCCAACCAACTCCTGGACTCCACCTAGTCCTCCACTTGAAACCAAAGTCTCTCTGGACTCACTAATCATCCCCTGGAAATCCCTGATCTCTAACCCCCTACCTGGACTACCCGCAACTTCAAGAACAGTAATACCGTCTCCATATCTAAACTCTGCTTTTGTGAAATCCTATAGATCTTGAACTGTTTCTGCAGCGCGAGAGCTACAGACAGTCTCCTTCCGGTGCAAACTCCAGGAGTCATTATTATTTGTCAAACCTTCAAATAAATGCTTTAAATCTTTAGTGGGTCCTTTGGTGTTCTGCATGTGGGCTAAATCTTTAAACCCAAACATGACAAAATGTGCAAATAGAAAATGCTTTTCAAATTGGATTTCAAATTTCATGATTTAAATGTTACATTTAAAATGTTTTTTTTTCCTTTTTTATTTACTCTCGGGGTCCTTCATTATAAAAACCATTTCATGTGACTGTCTTCTGGCTGTTGAGTTAATCTGAAGGCCTCATCAAAAGTATCAGTCTGTTACTTTAAAAGCTGCTGAGCATTGCCTACCACTTTGTGAGTTCCAATTTTATCAATTGTTTTCTCCCTGTTTTGAAACAGTTGACAGAGGAATAAAATACACTTGTATTTAATTGGTACAAAGGGAGTTTTTTCAATTTGATCTAGTGCATATCCTAGCACTAACTGTTACCATTATATTACTAACCTTAACCTAAACTTAATTCACACTATACATCTAAGCTGACTCTATAACATTAGAACCCCCCACCCCAACCCCAAACACAAATCCTTGTTGTGTTACACAATCCTTGTGGGGACTTTCATTTAATTTCTAGCTCATTCTATGGCCTAACCATAACCAATACCTTACCATAAACCTAAGTTTAACTCAATTAATACCAGTCCAGGATATACCTCTCCCAGGGTGTACCCCGCCTTTCGCCCATAGTCTGCCGAAAGACACCAGCCCGACCACTACACTGATGGAATAAGCTGGAGAAGATGGATGGATAGCTACTATAAGTGGTAGTGCATCCCCTGTGACTATACTAACTGCACAAAGCAAAACAGGACCTAGGCTGTTTAAAAATGATCATACTTTTAAATGCACATCCAGAACTTAATCACCAACTTTCAGGGACTGTTTTTGACAGAAAACTTTAAACAGACACCTTTTAGGTCCACCTGTGCATGTGCCTACATTTGCCAGAGATCAGCTTTAAAGCAGCATCATTTTTTCCCATTTGTACTTTTCAGGGGCAGCTTTTTATGGTCCAGGTTTGCATCATACAGGTTCCTGAACAACTCATTGGCAGTTTTTTCTTCCTGATGGAATACATAAATGGACCTCTGCTTTTAAACACTACATGAAGAGAAAGGTCTAGAACACCCAACTGACTGACTGCTTTGATCCTGTATGACAGTAGCTCATTGTATCGAGATAAAAGCCAAGGAATCTTACGAAACAGCTTGACTTGGTCTGAAGCATCTCTTTTTCTCTCTCTACACTGCCTCCCTGCAGACTGAAGGAGTGACACACAGCAGGGATGGAGAGGCCATTTTGTCTTTTTGGAAAGGCACTTTAGTAGCTGCTGCTTTGAGTGCTTTTATCATTATAGGCCACTACAGTCTGGCCATTTGTTCTGACCTTGGGAAATGGTTTCAAAGGTCTCAAAAAGTGTACAGAAAGAATCAGATGGATTGGGATTTTCAATGAAAATATGCAGACAACTGTCTCTGTGGGCCAGGTGAAGGCGGATAAGGCTTGGAATGTAAGTGTGTGTTAGTAATGGTGTGTGTTTGTGTGTTGGGGGCGGGGGGGAGGCAAAATCCAATTTGTTTTTTCACACTCCAGTAGACCCAGATCAGAACAATTGATACATTAGGACTGGTTTTAGAGAGCAAATATGGCAGCCTCTGAAAAGGAGACGGGAGAGGAGGACTGTAGATTGTAGAGAAGTGCTCAACAGTAAATTTACCTCATGGGCCATTGCACGGGGTGCAGTCTAAAACTATGATAAAAAAGGAATTGCCTTTTCTTTAAAGTATCAATATAATACAGTCCCTGTCACTTGCTGTTTCATTTTGACAACAGGGAATCTTTTGTTACAGTTAATTTTGTGTGGAACATATAAAAAGAACATTGCAAGGAGAATGATGCCTTTCTCAACTTAAACTGTCCTGGCAAGCTGTAACATCCAGATTTTCTGAACCTGAAAATGTCATCTACTCCCTCACTGACAAAGACAATAAATGTGGAAAATACATTGTGTGTACTAGAACATGCTGTTGTTTCGTATCTGGGAGGGAGAGAGTTGTTCTCATCAGGCAAGTCTGGTTTATTTTAGCTCTGAAAAGAAAAGAGGACAGCTGTCATTTCCCATTCAGTGTCTGGATCTTTGGCTTGATAATATCTAATAAATTAAATCTGCTGCTTGGGTGAGCTTGTGGCTGGTTGAGGCTGGGTGCCTCAAACACATATTTTGTCTAAACATGTTGACTAAGTTTTCTGATATTTTCTTTTTTCACATTTCACATCATAGGAATATAGTAACAGAGCAGCATTTTAGCTGTGATCATTTTTTTAGCTTTAAATCCTTCTTCAAAAAGACAGACTTTATTGGAAACAAGACACCACAACTCACTCACCCTTGACAATGATTGAGCATTATACATTATCTTGATGGAAGAAGTAAATGAGGGGATTCTTGGTGTCATATAGTACATTGGCTTCAATGATACTGCCATCCAATTGATATAAAAGTAGCAGGTTTTACACATCGGTTCATATATATATCATGTATAAACTAAAATGCAAAGATACCCCTAGAAACTACTTCTAAAGCAACATTTCTGGCAAATGTCAAGGCAGTTCCAAGTCTACTGTTGGATATTTGAGAACTGATTCTATTCTGATCACACGGCTATGTTTTATCTGTCTAACACTGACCTGTAAGAAGTTGTCAAGAAGGCATTCTTGAATGTTCAAACTGCCCTGGTTAGCCCCTTTCAGAGAGGAGGCAACAAAACTCTGACTTTCAACTAATCTCTTTTCAGCCTTGATCTTAGATTTAAGGTTACAGATACTCATCAGCCACTACACACTTGTAAACCGTGCAATGAAGGCATTAAAAGAAGATTGTCTACAAAGGGTGCAATGAAAGGCCAGGAATTGGAGAACTTTGCGTGTACAACTAGCTCCTCAAGAAAACAGATAGTACCTTCTTTCTTGAAATATTTAATTAGTATTTTTTAACTGCAACTTTCATTGCAGTGCTTTTTCTTATGATCAGAGGGCTGATAGGGATTTTGAAGACAGTGCTTTGCAAAACTATTCTTACCATTCAAAATTTTATGAACTTCCAAAAAGTAGAACTTTACAGTGATTTGATGGGATAAGAAAACATGATTTTCATCACTCTCTCTCTGTCAATACTTTAAGAAAAATCTGTTGTAGCAATTTACAGGTCTTTCAAATATTTCCCAAACCTGTAGTCAATCTGTAGTCAAGTTTCACAATTTTCCACAATCCTTCATCAAAAATTAGGTCTGGGCTTTGGTCCAGTCTAAGACACAAATATGCTTTGATCTAAACCACCCCAGTATATATTCTTCTGGATGATGAACCTTTACTCCATTCAGTAGTCTAGTATCTTTTTTGCAATACTGTGCTATATTTAGCACCATCCATCTTCACATCAACACTTATTAGCTTCCTGGTCACTGTTAACAAAAAACTCCTCCGTACATGTTGATAACATCACCACTGTATTTGAGGTGATGATGTGATCAAGTTGATGTACAAAATGTTTAATAATACTGTATTTTTAAAACTGCTACTAGATTATTTTAACCCTTGAACTATTTGCATCGTTCCTTGTTATTTATTATGGAATACTGAAGGAACTGTTAAAAAATAAAAACATTGCATGATGGAATTTCTATTTCAAAAAACAAACTCCTTATGAGACTTGTTTCATGATAATTAGAATTAATAGTTGTTGGATTGCTGTGCAGTATGCCTCAGGTGGTTTATTAGTTGCTTCCTGTGTTTTGTGTTTATTTGTATTATTGCTCATTTAGTTTTTCTTTATGTGTATCTATCCTTCTTATTCTGCCTCAGCTCTCTTTCTTTACTCCTTATTACTTGCTCTGCCTCTAATATATTTACACCTGTATGGGAATAAATTCTAGTTATATATTTTCTGTGCTAGTTGTGAATCAGAATTTGTAGTAGTGCATACATGTTTGCACCTTTTTAACAAAATGTCTGAGCATTTTGTCTTTGTGCATCCATGTATTGGAGTGGCACTTCATTGAAATGCCGGTCATGGAGGACTAGCCCCACATAGTGAAGATTACTAACAATCTTTCATTTTCATTTCTGGAGAATTACATTGTTTTTGTTCCTCTAAATAGTAAAGTTATACCTACCTGAGCAGCCAAAGTATAAACAAGGTAGAACATCTTTAACGTGTACTCAGTATTCATTCCTGGTACCTGAAGCTCAGTAGAGCACAAGCCCAACAGCCAAACACATCTCTTCCCAGACTGAATTGTTAAGTTTGTGAATAACGTGAAAGTGACATAAAAAAAGTTGGATGAAGAAATGTCTGCTAAAAATTCATACTCGAAGGTTAACAGTCACACGGAAGTTTGAGAACCAGAAAACAGAGTTATAGGCTACCTGCACATTTTTGCTTTTAATCTGTAGACCTTTGGCCTACAGATAAAAATTGAATCTTGTGTAAAAAATGACTACCTTGGGTAAAATAAATATAGCAGTACATTTCTTTATAAACATTGTATTACAAAACTTAGGACTCATTTAAAATCATGGCAATACATTCATCAGCCGAAATCAACATATACAAAGTAATACAAAGTATTATTCATAATGTAAAATACTGAGAAAATGTGCAATTTCTACACAACATGTACAAAATATTTCACTACATATTTCTCAGGCTGTTGATAAAAAGAACATTTTTAGCTTGCAAATACCAGAATGAATGCCATTGTTCTTTTCTAAAAGTTTCATTTAGGATTGGGTGTCACAGTTTTTACGGGCTGTTAAAAATCACCCGTTGTCGATATTTCTTCTTCAGATTCTCTTCTTCTCATGTCGGTTTCCCTCCAGGTTTTTATGGCAGTCTTCCCTGTTCTATTGCCTGTACTTTTATGTATTCATCATCCTGATTTCTTGAGCTCCCTTTTAGTTCCTACATTCACCCAGCTCTCCAATCTGCACCTCCTCCTCCACACATTATAACAGTTTTAACCTCCCCAAAATGAAAAGCTATGGAGCTCTGATAGGCTTTTATAGGCAACCTTTACTGTATATTCCTGTGAGTTTGTCTTTTTAAAGTCTTCAGGTGCATTTGTGTTTACGCAAGCAATAAGCAAAACCAGCACATTCACTTCTAATGCAAACCTAGAAAAGAACCATTCATTTAATTTCTCATCTTTTCTTCTCTTTCTCTTGGGACTGTATTAATCTTATTCTGCTTCAGACCTGCCAAACAGCCAGAGTCAAAGCTGTTTGCTTTTTCTGTATTTTTTGTACTCTAAGTAACACTCAAAATAAAAGCCACTTAATCCATCTTCTACTACATAAGGCCCCTTTTTCCAGGCAGCAATGATGGTAAAGTACATAAGTCTGCACCAAAGAGTCAGCCTCAAACAGAAAAAACATCTATCTTTATCATTCTCTGGGTACAATTGATCTGCAGCACTCTGGAAAGCATTTATTATAAAAAGTCTCATTTTTTAAGCGGCCTGTTTAAAGTAGCACTCGCAATAAATCAACCCAAATCAGAGTGCTCCCTCTCCTACTGGAATCCATTATTCCTATTATATCAAGTCTAAGTGGACATAACAGCTTAATCCAGTATCGATCTGTGCATGTGAGTTGGTCATCCCTTCCAATCCAGCCTTAATATCAAGGATGCTAACTGACGAGGTTTGCATCTGCTATCTTAAAAAAATAAAATCCTCTGGTTAAAGTTAGTGGGGTTGACTCCTTCCTCATTAGAAAGCAATACGTGCGTGAGGGAGTGTGCATGTGCATGCATGCATGTGAGGTCTAATCCAACTCGATACTCCATTTACTACGGGGGAACTTCAACGAGCTGGCAGCTCTGCTAATGAAGTGAGCAGGAGTCTGTTCTGATGCCTTTCTTCCTCACACACACACGCATATGGACATAAATTATTCAAGTGCCGTTAAAATAAATAATGAAGCTGATTGCAGCATTTTGGATGTGGGCGGGAGGTTAAATTATGCATGTACTCAATATTTGTAAGTGTAATAGGAAGTAAGAGCCGTGGTTCTTAAACTGTGAGGAAAAAATATCCACCACCCACAGCTTTTAGCCAGATTTAATTTAAGAGGGAAAAACAACTCCTGTCAAATATCAGAGTTAATGTGGCAGAATTAGAGGGTTATAATAATATTCCGTTTGCGCAGAAGTTTCTGAAGCATGTCTAGGATTTTATTACATCTGATGGTGTGATCTCCATCTGTCCAAGTGGGGCTGAATCCCATTTTAATGTTTTCCATACTCTTTAGGCTGTGTCTTACGTTTTGGAAATTCACTCTAAGGGGAACGGAGTGTCAGAATATTTTTGCAAATGACATAAAAAAAAAGCTTTTGCAAATGTTTTAATGTACATCTCAGTTAAGTGCTGTTTAATGTCAGTATAATTTTTTCTATTTTATCTAAAAACATATATCTGCAACATCTGTTATACATGCATTTAAAAGTCCTTTAATTCTTGCTATTATTAAATAAAGTTAGCTACAACTTTTTCATTAAAAAAAATCTTAAAAATAAAACATCCACAGAACATTGAGAACAGGCCTCTTCAGTTCTGGTACTCAAAATCTGCCTTTGCTTCCATACCTATATTTCCTCAGCTTATGTTCCCCAAGTCCTTCTAATGACCTGATTATTTGACTCAGGTGTATTGAAGCAGAGACACATCTAACAGGTGCAGAGTACAAGACCTTGAGGGCTGTAATTGAGGAAGCCTGATGTAGAGTGTTGCAAAAGTATTCATTTTACTGTAAAACATAAAGTGTGACAACCCGCTCCTAGGTGTTTATTTAATTTCCCTCTCCTTACTTTCCTTGGGCCCCTACTGTCCTGCGTTTCTTGTGGGCACCACATAGGTGATGGCCGTGTGTTCACCTTATTGGTCCTCTGTTTTTTTTTTGTTTTTTTTTTTTTTTAAATTGGCGATTTCGTGGAAAAACAAAAACAAAAAAACAATCTTAAATACACTGCAAACCGAGCTAACAAGTTCCTAGGGAGGCTGTTTAATCCCTCACCTGTGCTATCCGGTTAATGATCTGCGGCAAACTTTAAAAGAGATTGTAAACAAACTGGTCGGAGACTTACGAGACCTGTAAATTTACTCATTCAGGTTTTTTTGTTGTTGTTGGTTTATGTGTAAAGAAAGAATGTCATTTTGGTTCTGATTATTTGTTGTTGTTGTTTTTTTATAATTATAAAGGGTAAAAGTGGATTCCTGTTTCTGCTTGTCTGAGAATCACAAGGCTGTAAGTTTTTTTCCTTTTTGTTGATGTTTTTGTTTGTTGTAAATAAGAACGGACAATTGTGTTTGATGTTTTTTTTTGTTATTATTATTCCACAGTTTCTTTGCTGTGGGGCAATTTGTTTATGGGAGCGTTTTTGGATTATAAAAGAAGATCACCTGACATTTAATTTTCTTATGGACATTTAAAAAAGACAAAACTGAAAAAAAAGAAATTATGTGATTGTTTTGTTTCTCTTGGGGGGATTATAAATAGAGGGGTTGGGCAATGAAATTGAAATACCCGGTTTTAGACAACAATAACTTATTAGTGTGGTGTAGGGCCTCCTTTTGTGGCTAATACAGCATCAGTTCATCTTGGGAATGACATATACAAGTCCTGCACAGTGGTCAGAGGGATTTTAAGCCATTCTTCTTGCAGGACATTGTTCAGGTCACAATGTGATGCTGCTGGAGGAAAATGTTTCCTGACTCGCTCCTCCAAAACATTCCAAAGTGGCTTGTTATGGCCCGGCTCAGCCAGGGGAAAGGGAAGTAACATTAAATAAACCTAGATGTTAAGGTTTTGACAATTTAGGAATTTATT
>JAUZNJ010032369.1:0-13710 GCA_034780135.1 Jordanella pulchra | reverse complement strand
GCACTATTGGATCTTAAGACGGTTCTTAAGATCCTTTTGAGCAGGGAATTAATTGAGAACTGCATTAATAATCAAACATGATTTTTTTTCAGCTGATCAAAAGTTTAAGACCATAGCTCAAAAACCCCCCAAAACAGAAATCAAAGTGTCAAAAAACAGGACTCAGTAATGAGTAGCTCCACCGTTCTTGTTGATGACTTCTAACAATCGTTTAGGCATGCTTGATGCCAGTGTTTCCAGGAGGCTAGTTGGAACATTGCTCCAAGTGTTGAAGATGGCTTCACAAAGGGCATCCACTGTCTGTAACTGATGTTATTGGGCTGCAGTCAGCACCAATAATGGCCTTGATTTGGGTAGAGGATCGTCCCATGTCTTGACCGACAGCTAATCAGATCCTGCGGCTGAGAGCTGGTGAATTTTTTTTGGGTCTACCACTTGACTTTTTTGTTCCATAACACTCAGGATCATTTAGAAAAGGCAAAATGACTGTCTTACTGCGTCCAATCTCAGCAGCAATGGCACGTTGTGAGAGGCCTTGCTTATGCAGCTCAACAATCCTACTACGTTCAAAGTCTGTGAGCTTTTTTGCTTTTGCTATCAGGAGGTCTTGACAGTGTAAAGACTTCACAGAAAATGACGTGTTCAATGATTTGCTTTTATCTCTGAAAACACACAGACATACACAAACACGGGCTGCCGCTGCTGCATCAGAGTCCCAGTGTTTTGGGGGGGGGGGGGCTCGCTCACTAACTGCTCACCAACAGTAAACTCACTGCGATCGATACTCAATGTGATGTCACCTAAGTCTCCAACAAGATAGAAAAAAGTCACTAGATTTGCTGCAAGTCACTGGTTTTAAAAAAAAAAAAGAAAAGAAAAAAGGCAGCTAGCAGGGTCTTAAAAGGTGCTAAATAAAGTAACAAAGTCCTTTGGTTGACAAAAGTGGCCTCACTGTTCCTTTTACATTACATTTATTACATTTATAATATGTTTAGAAGAAAATGGGTGAATTTTCTTTTACACAGTCTTAAAGAGTCTAGGCAGGAAAAACATTTAGAAACACCAGAGATTGGAAATCATTCACAACATTCTGATGCCTCAACCTTTGACTCTGCATTCAAATCTGCACAGACTTACAGGAAACTAGGATAAAGAGAGGTGACAATCAGTACAAAGACATATGGTGGCAGCTGCAGTAGGAGGCGATACAATTGGAGGAAAATAGTAACTGTAGGGTAAGAAATATTTGCAATAAATTTAGAATAAATAATACAGCTGAGAGCTGCAGTAGTGGGCGGTGAAGTTATAAGGGTCGAAGTTTATAAATATAGAGGATTCAAAACAGTGGCAATAATAGTTTTAAGAATAAAAAAAGGTTAAATATGTTTTATGAACTTCTTGAAGTTAGAATCATTAGAAGCAAATTTTAGGACCAGAGTCCTCATCCACTGTTAATCTACAATTCAGAAGGTTTAATGCATTTTAATTACTACCCTGAATGTAGATAAAAGCACGATTAGGTGATAAGGTATTTCCTTCCCACCAAAGACTGTTGAGAGTGCTATGTGGCTTTTACAGTTAAAAGCTGATCTGAGCATTTTAAAGACAACAAACAAACACTTATAAGTTGCCTTGGAGAACTACTAAAGCAACTTTTCTTTGACATAAGCCAGTTATGACTCACTCAATATTGGGTTTGTCCCAGAGGACTTGTGATCATTAAAAATTTAGAACCAAATAGCTGGAAATAAGAGAAGCATTTAAAATGACAGAAATGCCACTTCAGCACAAGATGAGTATTCCACAAATGCTCCTAATGGATAGTTAGAGTCAAGACAATGTTACTAGATATGTGTTGCATAGAAAAATCCCTATGCAACTGAGGAGCGATGACACATCCTGCAGTGCAACAGGGAAAAATCTGCAGATACGACTACAGACCGTGCAGTGGTTCTGCTGCTGCAGCAAGGTGGGCACATCTCCTCCGACGGGCATCTGCTTGGCCAGATCCTCGTCCTTCATGCAGATCCATCGCCACAGCTCTTCAAGGAGTCCCAGAAGACGTGACCAGCGCTCAGCACTCGCCTCCAGATGGGCCCTGGTGATAAACATCCCATGATTTAGTTGAACTTGCTCCACTTTGATGCTATTCTTGGTATCTGATACTGTCAGCTGTTGTCTGCAAATAGTCTATTTACTCATCTATTTTTGAATCATCTTTTTATATCACTCTATTAACATTCATAGAGAAATATCCATATTTACTCTGCTTGATTTTAATGAAAGAAATTAGAAATATATATACTGTAGGACACTATTTACCGTAGGACACTATTTACCTCAGTCAGTTTTGAAAATGGGAGACAACAAATCGAGGCAGATTTATAAAACACATCTGTACTGGATTTATGAGCTAATGCAAATGAAGAAATCTTTGCTAAATATTTACAAAAACGGCTTAAATCCAGACTTCTAATAATTGAAGACAGACTGCATCAAGTGGAGAGGAGAACACTGTAGTCATCTTCTAACTGTGTAGGATGGAGCATCGGTGAATGCGTGCTGAAAAGCAATTCTTCTTGTCCTCCTCTCCTTTGGGTATAATGTGTCTGAACATAATGAGAGGAGAACCACTACTGTGACCCGACAAGTTAACTTTAATTACTAACATACTATAATTAAGCCAGAAAATATATATCTATAATGAAACATACACTGTATCCCATCTCCTACACGTGCAGGAGACCATTTTTGTTTAGTGTTGCTTGACTTTTATGCAAAACATGTAGTCGGAGTCATGTTTCTGAAATAAGCCCAGTCTAAATGCAGATTCCCCTCCAGCAGTTTTATTTTTCTCTCTAAACTTTCTTCAGCCTCCTTACAATTGTGGCTCTGCTGCTCTATTTCTTTTAACCCCCCACCCCCCCACTCTTAGCATGGTCCTGAACATCTCCATCTGGCTCCAGTCAATTCCATTTTTACCCTCACTTTATTCACCATCAGCACTTGTGCACATTAATGATCTGGTCTGATTTATTCCAGGCCTATGACTGGCACTGTATAACATCTGTTTTCAGAGGTTTAATGCATCACACTGGCTCAATGGTATTTCAGGAAAGTTTTCCCTTTTTTCCTTTCTGAAGTAGACATGTAGAACAGTTTTGTAAAAAAACAATTAATTTTTCTCTGTTTAATTCTTTTCTTTATAAAGCTGAAAAGTTTAAGGATTGTATAAACATCAAAACATGCAAGGTTGTCTTTACTACACATACAAAAATAGTGGCATCCTTCATTGAGGTTTTGTGCTTGTTAAGTGTTGACATGGTTTTGCTGAAACTCTGCCTTGGAAACGTATTCATCCATCCTTGAGCTGCACTGATGTGCATAGTCACAACAGCAACACAAAGTGATCTATTCCACTTTATGTACACTGCCTTGTAAAATCATTTTTAACCGCTGAACATTTTCCATGTTCATAGTCATACTAAAATGGTTGACATCAATGTATTCTGGGAAGATTTCATCTGACAAAGCGGCGCTCAGTTCTAAAGGGAGAGGAAATTATACATTGTTTTTAACTCTAAATAAAAACCTGGAAAACCGTCTCCTCTGTCCCCAAATGAAACGTAGTGTCAATAACTGCCTTGAGAAGTAAATAGACATCTGCCGTCATTTAATCACAGAATAAAAGCAAGTTTTCTGTGAAGACCTCAGAGGCGTGTTAGAGAACATTAGCAAACAAACGGTGTTGTGAAAAACCGAGGGCCAGATAGTTTATGAATGATGTAAGTTTTCAGACGGCTTAATCCTTCTTTCAAACATGCCAAGAGGATGGTACAATCACAAAGCTACAGAGACGTCCTCATCGAGCAGAAATGGGAGGCAAGGAAAGGGCAGGGGATTCCAGTTAACACTAGAAGAGCCAAAGGTGGAAGCATTTGGTAACTGGGCAACAAACCTTATGATGTACTATGACATAGCATGGTTGCATAATTTAGCATGGCAATATATATTTAAAATATTTATATATTTAAATGCATACAATAGACTAAATACTCTAAATCCAATGGATTTGCTGCAACTAATGAGGTATGAAAGTTTATCTCAGCAGAAGAAACTTTTGCAAGAAGTTGCTAATGATGGTTCTGTCATATTATATAAAAGCTTAGGGTGAGAATAGCCTTATCGTGAATCTTGTTTTTATTTTTTTTATTTTTACAAAAGCAGCAAAACTCCTTCTAAAAATAAACATTATATTTTAGAGTTAATGAGCTCTGTCAGGCTAAAACCCTCACAACGAGTGGCCCAGTGTGTATAGAGATGAGTGCAGTTACTCTTTAGCAGCACCTCGGTGTGGTTTGCATGTAATATAATCACTGTAAACACAATGGGCAGCGCAAGAAATGGCCCCATTGTGCGCTGGAGCACTTTTTAAATTAGACACAGCAGATTCATTAAAATGAACCGAAGGAAGTAAGCTTCTCACAACAGATCTCTTTTATTTTCATTAACATATAAATTAAAGCTGTTTTTACCAACAATCCTGTTTTAAAAAAAACATTTAAAAAAAAAAATCTAAGCAATACTGTAATTTTTCCAACTGGTAACTTTCACAAAAGGAAACCGTCTCCCTCTGGAATCTGATAGACCTCTTTGGTCCAGAAAACTGAGAAATCATGGAGATACTCGACAAAAACAAGGCCACATTCTCCACTCTGGATTGGATCCTACATCAGAGAACCGGAAATATGTCTGATCAGGCTAGTGCCATGTCTGTTTTGTTGCCAAACTTCTTTTAGGATTAGCAGTTGTGTTAAAGGGGAGCTCAGACTCACTCTAGGTCACATGAGCCATTTAGTGACAGATCCAAGCTTCTAAAGTTACATTAAGTCTTTGAGAAGGGCAGCCGGCATGATACCAACAAATGCTGTATATTGACCTGAAAATCAGTTAATATATCCAACATTAAGCTAAAAATTGGGTCAACAGTTGTAGAATGTTGCTTTAAAATCAATGATGTATCCAGTTGTCCAAATTATCAACGTATCTTATGCATCTTTTTATAATCAAAATGTCCTTATTTAGTGCATCAAAGTCTGATCCAGATGCATGAAGAAATACTCAAATGGAAGAATAAATGAGTTTGAGGTTAAATTATTTATAAGTCTTGGTATAGGCTACCAAATTAGCAGAACAATGATTTAAGACTCTTGGTGTTTATTTATAGGGCAACACTGTTTGCAACCTACAGAGCCTTAACTGCTACTCCAGCTACAACTCTTTCCATCATACAGGTTATTTAGGTTCTATGGTTCTTAATGTAGATTCATTCACAAGTATCCTCATATTTTCTTGCCTCGCTATGGCGTTTAATAACTAACAGTTATATACCCCTAATATTTCTGTTACATGATTAAATATATATTTTAGCAAAGCCAATGTGAAAAACTTTGCATCCATTAGCTGTTTTGCATCTAGAACAGTTAACCCTACAAGTTATCATTCATATGCATAATGACAGCTGCTGTTTTTTTGCACATAATTCTATTCTGAGGATCATACAAAGTCTTGGATATAGACTCCCTTGCATTTATCTTCTCAATCAGATCTTTATGTGATGCATCTCCCACAGTAGCTGCATTCCTATTTGTTGCTTGGTAGATGAAGGTCGTAGCAGCTGTCACAGGTGACACATTAGATGCTGTCAGATAATAATCGGACACAATTTTTTGGTCACGAGAGACAAAAAAATGACCGTCCTAGAACTAATCTCCCTGTGCGACTTCAGGCTGCAGATTTGCAGCCTTGACCAAAGACTCCTCTAAGATATTCCTGCAGCCCTTGTTTTTCGTCTGCGACAACAGAATATACACAGCATTAAACATTCTTTGAATGTATAACATCTTTTTTTATACGAGTTTGACTTGTTTCTCTTATTTATATATTTTATTTGGTTTAAGTCATGACAGAGATTAACTTTCCTGTTTGAACAACATCCAGTCAGTAGAAATTTAGTTTATAATTGAGCTTCGTACTGAAAGGCTACAAACTAAAAAACTTAAAAAACTCGAAATGACCTTTAACAACTTGATTTGTCCTTTTTCTGTTTAATTCACCAAGAGCCTCATTTGAAAGATTCCCACTTTTAACTAACCCTGTTTAACAGTATATTGCTTCAGAGGTTGCCAAGCAAAACATCACACAACATGTCAGAGAAGTTCCTTGTGGGACCCATTTGGCTGCCAGTATACTCCATGTGCCTTCTGTCTTATTTGGTTACATAATTCACATGTCAACTCATTTAGTTGATGACGTGATTTACGTTTCTGCCAAACAATGAATCCCAGTCAGACGACCTCATGCTTTCTGCTGAAGGCTTTTCGCTGCACAGGCCTTTCAGTGAGGACTTTACATGTTCTTCTATCATCATAATGAGGTCTAGACAGGGTTCTAATTACCGGATGTTGGCTGATTTGGCCTTCAGGTCACTCCAGCGTTGGTTCATGTCATCCAGTCTATGTTGGAGGAACACGGCTTCCTCCGAGTTGCCCAGAGCTTTAACCATCTTCGATTTGTTCCCGTCCACACTCTTGTAGATGTCATTGTGGGCATCAATCTCTGCCTGGATGTCCTAGAAAATGCAGAAAAAATAAAGGATTTTTTTTCAATTTAAAAAAGTAGAAAAGAGCAAACATGCTACTTTATTTTACCCTAGAATGGCATTTACTATAATTTCCATACAGATAAAGCTAAAAGCAGTGGATTATTATGAACTGATAAGTCTGGAGTAAGTTTATGGGATAATACACACATTTAGAAAAAAGTGAAGTTTCAATTTTCATGGGCACTCCACAAGGGATTTCAAGGTTTAAGTTTTATTCCTTTTTACTGAATCAGGTTGACTCAAACCAGAAGAATGTCTTTGGAAAGTTTGCCTCCATTTTGATGTCACATAGATTTATTTAAAAAAAAAAAAAAAAAAAAAAAGGTTAAATCAGTTTTGCTAACAAGTGCACCAGTGCAGACTTAGAGAGTGGCTACTGATCAAATTGTCATGTTGGATGTTGTGCATCTGCAACAGACGATCACCATGAACAGAGTGAGCTAAACACAGCAGGCCTTTTACACAACCAGAACTCAGACTGTTTGTGTGAGAATGTAGACCCGCAAGGGAGGCTGACGAGAGCAGAGGATTCTGTCAAACGTTTTATTTTTAGATGTGTAAAGCTGTTCCATTTTCTCTTTTTCTCTCCTGGCCCTCACAGCCGGGACTCTATTCTGCTCAGCTCATTTCAACAAAAGATAAAGACCCCAAACACAGTATGGATGGGAGTTACCATCGCCTGGAACCACTGAGGCAGATTTGCAACTGGTAGAAAATGAGCATAGACAGAGGAAGTAAAATGAAACATATAGTCTTGATACGTTGCAAAACTTTAATATGAGAATGATGGACACTGCGGAAAGTCAACTATCTTTAGCTGATCTTTATATTTCATTTCCAGTTATGAAAGCATTTAAAAAGTTCTATTTTCAGATAAAGTATCCAGTAAACTATGATTTCCTGAATGCAAACATCAACAGCCAGTATCAACATGCCTTTCCTCACTAATTGTTGTTTCTAACCATTTTATTATCGCACAAAGGTAATGCAAATGATCATCACTTTATCAAGCACTTTGTGTAATTTTTAATAAAGGCTCAGAGGGAAACCCTGAAGTCAAGTCCAACTTGATGGCAGCCATATCAGACTCCACATATTTTAAAACCCACCATTAGTAACAACATATCTAAAGGTGTGTAAAAGCCTGGTTAAAAAACAATGATGAAATCCAAACATAAAATCCCTGCTGAGCCGTGATCCTGTTTTAGTTGAACTCGAAAAGCATCTGGTAGCTAAAGTTGGTCAATTTTCTGATTAATTAGCTCAGAATGGTGATTGAAAAAATGGAAACAAGTTGGGGTACAGGGAGCGTCAAATTTGTGAGGAAGTAAATTTACCAGACTTTACTAGATGGCAGTAATATTTAACGCATTACAGGAAAATTAAAGGTTTTAGCCCCTCATAAAACATGCTAAAAATGTTAAAAATGAAACCCAGCACAGGTATGATACAAGAAGAACAACAAGGGAAGGAATCCTCACCTGCATTAAATTACTTTTCTGGAGTAAAAAAGAAGTCCAGAAACACCCTCTTGCAATCTCTTAATTTACTGATTATCAATAGACATTTAATGAAGGCCAAGAAAATCCCAACACTGTGATCTGCAAGGATAATAATCTATAAAAGTCAATGCTTCTTAAAGGTCAGACAAAAAGCAATGAGACACAGTGAAGATGGAGAGACAAAGGCCTTTAGAAAGAAAGATGGAAAGCTAGGTGGACAGAGTTAAAGCAAGAGGCAGAAAAACACCCTGAAACTAAGCCAGCTGGCTGCGTTTCAACTCATTACCCAAGTGCTTCCCTTTCCTTTTTCTTTTGCACTTCAGTTTCCAAATAAAAAATATGACTATTGAGACTCAAACACACACACGATTCAGACCAACGACAGAACGCAGACTGTGAGGGCAAAGAGAGGCAAACATATTAATTTACAAAGCAATCTTTAAATTTAACTTCTCTCAGTGAATGACTACTATGACCCCATAGTTTGTGTGTGTCAATGTGCTTCCTGAGAGGCTTGAAATATAGTGACAGATAATTTTCTCTTTACCCATGTACACAGAAAAAAACAACATCTGCGTGCCACAGGTCAACATGTCACAACTAGCTTCTGTTCGGCACCATTTGAACGTTATCAATGACCTACTGACTAGAATGTTGGGTTTTTAAATCCCAATAGTTTAAGATCAACAGAAAAAAGTATTTTGATTGCATGTTAAAGTGTTACAGCTTATGGCGGTAGTCGTATTAATCTGGTTTGTTTGTTTGTTTTTTCTGTTTTTAAATCCTGATCTTAAATCAAAGTTTCAAGTAAAAAAAAAAATCCTTAAAAAGAAAAATCTATGAAGGCGGGTTAAGACAAAAAAAAATAACAAAAAAGAACAAACACATTTTCAGATTTTCACAATTTGCAAACTTGTGAACCGGACAGTATGTTGTCATAATAAAAGCACTGGCAAACTTGAGACATGCAGGTCATTCTGATATTATTAGGTTTGGTTATCTAATGGTTCTAACTTTAACAGTCCATCAATAAAAAGAAAAGTCCAGGTAAATGCACTTTTCTAAGATGGTAAGAATAAGTTAGTACAGAAAGTCTTCAAATACATAAGTTGTCAGTTTAAGCTCAAAGTTAGAACATTTTTCCATAATAGTAAACTAAAAGACTGAATAATTTTCCTAAGTCACATTTATTACCACTAATATACAACATTTGCAATGAATCATTAAATCAATGTAGTTAACAGAGTAGTTTATAAAAATCCATAAAATAAACGGCTTAGATTGGCTCTGCTGCCAAATATGAACAAAGACTGGGCTAAAATTCTAAAAGACAAAACTAGTTACAACAACATTGATGAAGGCTTTTTTCAATATCTACCAGGCTGCTGCATGCAAAGAACTACTCATATAGTTTCCTTCCACATGCAGTGAGGATATAAATATCTTCTAATCCTTCTTTGTCAATTTAAAGCTCAAATAGAGCTACATCTAGTGCCCTTTGATGGCAGAAGCAACAATTCTGTTTTTCAATGATTTCTGCAAAAAGTTATGCAGTAAACCAAACTCAGTTTAAACAAAACCCTTTTTTAAACGCGGTATTTGCCTTTAACTGATGTGGCTAGTTTTAAAATGTCAACAGTACCTTCATACTAATACCTAACCTCTCACTGTCATCATTAAAACCATTAATTTCAAAGCTAGATTTTGAAACTAAAGAAAAAGGAGAAAAAGGTTAATAAATTATCATCTGTATTAAAAAAAATGTTGGTAGATATACTCATATTGTTCATAATGATAACCTAATTAAATAAAGACACTGCAGATATGAGAAATCAAATGGGAGATTATTCCATTAACACAATTATCTGAATAAAAACCTGAAAAAACTGAATCAAATCTTAAATTCTTAAAAGTGAACCAAAACATATTTGTGGGGGAATATAGTTGTAATGATTTAAGCATAAAATATGAAAGTGTCCCATTTTAAAATATATGTTAAAATGCATTGGAGAGGTTATAGTAACACTTTGTTTTAAAAACCAATCCCTGAGCACCAAAGTAAAGCAGGTTCCGTTTTGACAAAGAACAGCAAACTTTCACCAGACATTCAATAACAACAGCTAGATATTATAACAATTATTCAGCAAGAAAAAAAATATTCTGTGATGTTTATTAAGTACTGCATTAACACAAAATCCAAGCATAAAAAAATAAATTATATATCTATACCTGTTCAAACTTTCTGAGAAGCTCATGCAAACTGAAGTTCAAGCCAATCATTTTGAGAGTTTGCTGTGGCTCCTCCCACTTTGTTTACCCTCTACATCCTCTCAATCCAAGTGGTCATAGATTAAACAACAAAGAGAGCTTGGTTGGTCCTCCAGTGGTTATTGCCAAAATATAATCCTCCAAGATCAAGAATAAGATCATCAGTAATTCCCAGGTTTTATTGGATTCCAATAAAATTCCACTCTGTGCTTAAAAAAAAGTTTTGGCATAAAAGGGTCTAACCCCGGTCGCAGTCCAAAAAAAGGCAGTTTACACATTTGGCAGCACTCCCGTATGTGTGCTCGCCCATTCCCTCCCCATGGCTGTAGTAGCATCCTCCTCTAGCGGGCATGAAGCTCAGTTGACAGGGTTAGAGTTGTCCTGCAGTCATGCTGGGGTTTGGACTTCAAGCGGACCGCTGCCACTGGAGGTTTAATAAAGTCACAGCTGGAGGCTGACACTTGACTCTTCTGGCCATGAATGAAGTGCTGAAATTATAGGGGAAAATCCAAGAAATCTTGGGTGGGAGTCTGCAGGGAGGAGATAACAGTTCGTCTCTTGAGGAGCAAGTCGGCTGCTGAGAACCTGTGAGTGTTTCAGGATTGGCGATTCTCCTTCCACCCCGTTATGCTTCTCTGCCTTCTCTTCTCTTCTGGGCATGAAAGAAGGCATTTACACCACGTCCTGCAGTCCAATCCAAGGCAGGGTCGAGGCGGTTGTTCTCTATTACCAAGATAAAAGCACCGTATTCCTGCCAGCTACGCAACCCCCTGGCAGTACACGGGGAGAGCTCTTGGTACCAAGAAGCACAGAGTTTGCTACTTCCCTCCCCTCACTGCAGGTAATGAATGCTCAAACAGCTACCTCAGCGTCTCCCTCGCTAGCTGCCCGTCAGGTCTCGAGCTCCAGTCTGGTCTCGCTCCATCACACCCTCCTAATCACTGCCATGACTGGGCCACTTAGTCAAAGAATGCCTTCTTTTTGTTGGAGACACATGTTTGCAGTGAGCTGCCTCAAGGCACGGCGTCCCAATCCGGTACAAGGACTTTTAAACCCCCTGGTCACTGAGATCTCCTGATTATCTCAATAAATGTGAAAAAGTTAAAATAGAAGCAGTTAAGTTATCCTTTCATTCCCCTGGGATGAAGAAACTTCCTGAGAATCTATCTTATTCAGGGCCATGCAAAGTTTCAAGTAGGTACAGCCAATCCTTTCCCCTCTTCTGTGGCTCTTGATCTAGCTGGCCACTAGCCTCAGTCTATCACACAGCTGTTTATTATTTTAATCAGTATCCTCCCTTTCCCCTCCTCTCTCTACCTCTCTCTCCCCTAAACCAGTTCAACACGCGGCACACACCCACTTCCTGAGGCCTACACAAGCAGAGAGCATGGCAAAAGTGGGAGAATTTCAAGGAATAAAGCTAGTCAGGGTAAAATCACCAGAAACCATTCAGTGTGGGGGGGAAATGTCAAAATAGCCAAAGAGTGAAGTAGAAGTCTGCAGAGCAATTGAAAACTAAGAAGGTGGACAGGTAAGGGAGTGAAAAAGAAAGATTGAGGAATATGATGTGAAATATTTTACCTTTTGAAGTGAGACGTCATAACAACATGTGGGGCAGAAAAAGGAATAAAGGAAAAATTGATGGTATTTGCCCTTGAGTTTTAGAACACGGCTGCTTACGTAAAATAATTTGTAGCATGAGGCACAACTATCTGCCCAATTTGCAATCTCTGTTTCATGTAAAGCTTTGGCCTTCCTATCCAGATGAACAAAAACTAGACCGTTCCAACATATACATTTCTGAACTTGCTGTCATATCAACTATTTTTGGAAGAGAGGTGAGAGTGAAGTAAATGTAAAACAATATTACAGTGAGTGGAAAGGTACAATTTCAAACATTCATATCTTGCATCTTTCATAAAAAAAGGTTAAAAAGAATACAACAGAGCAGCTGTTCTCAGATTTAGATTTCAGGTTATATGCTGAAAGTTTTACTCTCTTTTCCTTTTCAAATGTGATGCTTTTTTGAGCTGTTCAAAATCCACTAAAGGCACATTCTTGGCACATTATAATGACATAATGCCTTTAGAACTACATGTGCATTAAAATGTTATGATATAAAGTTGTTTTCTTCCAACCTCGAAGAAATATGCATGCATTCAAAGCAAAGTCACCTGTCCTTGTCTGGTGCCGTGCATTTCATCACGCCACCCCATCACATCATTTCTAAAGGCTGAACAAAGTCAGAGGCCTCTCAAAGCCAATTTTCATGACCCAGAGATTAGCAAAAAAGAGGCATTGCTACTACGTGCAGATTAGCTGCTAGAAGAGACACTTTGTCCTAAAGTTACATCATCCCTTCCTAATCCAAGAGACTGGATTTGAAAGTGGTCTGTTTACACTGTAGGCGCAGAGCGGTTAAGGTAGGTGCTTCCTGGAGTGGGAATTCTTCGACGTTCTTCGACTTTGTGTTTTCAAAGGACAGAGAAGGGCTTTGCTCAGAAAGTAGAAATAATGAGGATTGATCAGAGATGCATTATAAATTTTAAATATCACTTAAAGCATGATGCTGATGAAGAAATTGCATTAGAACATACATGGGTTGGACAAGGAAACTGAAACACCCCTCATTTTTGTGTGGGAGGTTTCATGGCAAAATTGGACCAGCCTGGTGGCCAATCTTCATTAATTACACATTGAACCAATAAGAGCAGAGTGTGAAGTTCCAATTAGCAGGTAAGAGCACAGTTTTGCTCAAAATATTGCAATGCACACAACATTATGGGTGACATAACAAAGTTCAAAGAGGACAAATTGTTGGTGCACGTCTTGCTGGCGTATCTGTGACCAAGGCAGCAAGTCTTTGTGATGTATCAAGAGGCACGGTATCCAGGGTAATGTCAGCATACCACCAGGAAGGACGACCCACATCCAACAGGATTAACTGTGGAAGCAAGAGGAAGCTGACTGAAAGGGATGTTCGGGTGCTAACCCGGATTGTATCCAAAAAAAAAAATAAAACCACGGCTGCCCAAATCTCGGCAGAATTAAATGTGCACATCAACTCTCCTGTTTCCACCAAAACTGTCCGTCTGGAGCTCCACAGGGTCAATATACATGGCCGGGCTGCTATAGCCAAACCTTTGGTCACTCGTGCCAATGCCAAACGTTGGTTTCAATGGTGCAAGGAGTGCAAATCTTGGGCTGTGGACAATGTAAAACATGTATTGTTCTCTGATGAGTCCACCTTTACTGTTTTCCCCACATCCGGGAGAG
>JAUZNJ010032368.1:0-13710 GCA_034780135.1 Jordanella pulchra | reverse complement strand
ATATTATATTATATTATATTATATTATATTATATTATATTATATTATATTATATTATATTATATTATATTATATTATCACATGCCTGAACTGTCATGTGTATAAGGGAGGAACATAGAAGTGTTATACAGGGGTAAATACATAAAAATAGCTGTGTCATGAACAAGTCAATAACAGCAGTTTTTATCTTCACAGGTGTTATCAAATATGTCAAATTACTAAAATCCCATTTTATTGGGTATATATTTTTGAGAACCTATGCAAGATGCTGCATTTTTCATATGATCTGTTACGTTACCAACCACCTGCAGTGAGTTTACTGACACCTTTTGTTGTGCAGTTCTACCCTCCCTGCTGCAGTTTTCTCACTTATTTATAAACAAGGTGTGTATGTTTCTGTTTTATCAGAAGTACTGCTCAGAATTGTGAGAATGGGTGAGGGAAGGTTTTTCCACTGCTGTGCTTTGCTTATTTTCATTCCAAGTTTATCCCTCTGACCAACACCTGCTGCTTTTTTGGCTTTGGAGTGTATGCTTTGTTTTAAACCATAAGTGGTGGAAAGTCAGGAAAAACCACAGTGCATTTGGAACAAAGCCTGTATTTATTTATCAGTTCCCACAGGCAGTTTGAACTCCCGTTAGTTTCAGAGTGTAAAAAGAGATATGTTTTCCAATGTGTTTTATTTTACAGGGTGTTATACAGATTGAAGGGCTTAATCAGAATATCAGTTCCATTCTTGCACTGCATTTCTTTGTCAAGATACGAACAAAAAAAAGATCATGAATACAGGTGTGAAAAAGATTTTTTTTACCATCAATTTTCAGAAATTCATCCCATCCTTGTTTTTTCTGTTATTCTGTGAAGCTAAAAAGAGATGAAGACAAAAGAAAAGTAAATAATACGACCAAAATACCCAGTTTCTGAGCAGAGGTAAAGCAACAACAGCTGCGAGGAAAACAAGAGGAAATCAAATGATCCAAATTAAAGTATATTAAAAAAACAAAACAAAACAACTTATCTTCAATAAAAATGACTACGGTTTCTGTGCCGTTTGTGGAAAGTGTAAAAACCTTTCAGCAAGATAAGAGGATTTGGCAAAACAAACCTGGCTAAAACAAATGTTAAACACGTTCCAAGCAGCATGTCCTCTACTGCACAATTTTATTGCTTTAGAATGAGCATAAACACACTGACACAAAAAAAATTATATTTTCAAAATAGCTCCAGTGAAATATTGAAGACTGCATGCCAAAAACGATGTATTCATTTTTTGTTTCAATCAATTTGGCTTAAAAAACCCTGAAGGATACAGAAAGGTTTTAGTGGATTTATTGAACTGTTTTTAGATAAAAACATAAAAAAACCCACTGATCAGAGTAGCTTTAATTAAGAATTTGCTAATGCAATATAGTTTTCACTCCCATAAGAGACATAAGAACTAGTTTTATTGTATTCAGCAATGTTACTTGAATCTAAGTTTTGGTGTTTTGTATGGGATGTAAAATTATTTAAAAAAGCCAAACAATCAAGTCAACCTGTCTGTTTTGTTTTAGGTAAGCCTTATCTGCAGGCTGTTGGTGTTTCTCTTCTAATACACCAATCCACTGAGAGGTAAGACCTTTTCTCCTGTGCACCCCTTGCCTTTTTTCTTTTCATTCTCTTCTCTTCCATAACTCTCCCTTCCCTTCAGCATTTTTATTCTGCCTTCATACCAGTGACCCATTACCGTTCTATTACCACCTCTGTGTTCCTGTTGATGGATCCTAAAGTTCAGGAACTTGGTGCGTAGAATATCAAGTAGTGTTAGACACGATTACACATATACACCTATATTGTATATGCCTTTCAGCCTCCAAGGAAAATTAAATATATGAAATATATATTTAACATAGTCAACATTTTCTTCATTCAACATTTTGAAAGAAGGTTTTGTGGTCAAACCCTTTTAGTCTGAAACAGAAGCTCTGTGTTTGGTGTAAAACTGAACCTACACATCATCTCGAACTAACAAATGCAGGGCAATATTGGAGTCAAAAAGTGTTAGAGGTTACTGACGGCCTGAGACTGGGGTCTAGATTCACTTATCAAGAGAGCACAGACCCCTAACAACCAAGGATAATATGGTTTAGAGAAACTTCTTGACACATATTAGACATTTCTAGTCAAAGTTTAGACTTGCATTATGCAGAAAATTAGTAGCAAGACTGTAAAATGTTCAGAGATACTCTCCATCCAGTGTGACTTAGCTTGACCTACCTAAAAAAAGAATCACACACAAAAGAATTTTAAAACAAATCTCTGTATTGTTTATAGCAATAATACTCATTTTGTGTGTAGACAAATTTGGACATTATTAGCTCTCTACATGCTTTTTAAGACCAGGAACAACTGAAATTAAATTCCATATTGTTTCAGACTGTATGTGAACACTGTGATCCACAGACAGGCTAAAACCCTAACATACCTTAATTTATGGCTAGCTATTTTCAAACCACAAACAGTAATGGTGCAGATGAAAATAGGTTCAACTTTAGCTGTAATGTGAAGTTTATCGGTGTGTTTTATTTCAAAGTTAGTCTTGCAAATTTCAAAACTAAACCACAATCTTTGAATCAAATTAGTAGATTGCTTTTTGTCTAACCTTAGCATCAGAGACCACACAAATCACATGTGGCGTTCTCCAAGCATCCATCTTTAGGATACTTCTATTCAATATCCACATATCTCCCCCTAACTCAGAATATATTAAACAGCAACATAAGTTACCATGACAGATGGAACATCTGTACATTACAATTTCACTGAGTGCCTGTGAACCCATTCAAGCCCTGGGTGATAAAATAAAATACATTACAGATTTGTTTTTAGTTTATAAACTGCACCTCTTAGGTCTTCCGGCTCTTATCTATTGTGAATACCCAGAGCCAGAACCTAATAAAGGGAACCAGCTTTTAGCTGTTACGATCCACTAACTTGTAATTAAAACCCCAGAAAATTGTAAAAGTGCTTAAATCCTAATTTGCTTTAAATAGAGATTGTTTTTTTTTTCAGCATTACCGTTGACTATATTATATTATATATATTATTAGAAATATTTTCAGTCCAAATTCCCTTTTATTTTATTTTCAGTCATATTTTTATATAATTATCATTTTTTTTTTATTCTATTACCTTTAATTATTTGTGTTCATTTTTTCCTCTTATACAACGGCAATGTATTTTCTTTGCTGTTTTTCATTTAAAAGCACTTGCTTGCTTGTGAAATGTGGCATATAAATAAACTTATCCTGCCTTTTCTTAAACAGATAGTGTTAAATTTCATCCAGGATAATATATATGTTGTTGTTTTTTATTTTTCAGGTTCCCATACAATAAACAGGATTTAAATGTGTGTTGTTTATTGCTCAAATTCTACACAGAATCGACAGATTACTCTTAAAAATGTTTTTTTTTTGTTCTTCCAGTTGCACAGTCCTGCTGATAATTGGAAAAAATGTTGAACGCTATAGCAAACACCCACTTTATCAGACAAAAGGACCAACTTAACCTATGATTGATTGGATTTATTATTACAGCACTAGACAACAGCTACTCTGACATGATGGCTTTTATATCTGGATGAAAATGCAGAGGGTTTTTTTTTAAGCACTAAAAAAAATGCATTTAATGCAAAAATTAATTTGGATTCGCATAATACCAAACGTTGTTGTGGCAGCTTTCTATAGTCCTTGTTTTAAATGTGGATACCAGTTCAATTAGGAGCTTCATACTAAAAACATTTTATTAAAATGTTTTCAATGCAACCAACAAGACAAGAAATAGTGATGTTTTCGATTACCAGTGCTGGCATAGAGCTTGTCCTAATGACTTCTCTTGAAATTCATCCATACAGATCAGCTTCCTTTGAGCACTGAAGCAGTGTTGGCAGCTTTTGTTGAAGACAGCAAACTGTAGTGGGGTTGCATTGCCCTGAAATCTATGAGTGCACAGTCTGGAATTGGGAAATCATTAGAGTAGATGGATCTCCTGTTGACAAGCTGTAAACACTCCATAGCCTTTATTTAACTTTAAAGTGTGTCTCTGTTTGGTGGTTTTCAGATTCTCATGCTTAATGGAACAAAGGCTTTATTTCTAGATAAATATCCCTTGTTGCTGAGTTAATTGGTGGGAAAAGGAACCTGTTATTAGCAATCCATAACCTTTTCTTTCTCTATGATATTATGCTGTATTAAAAAGACATGACACAAATCATTATATCTCAGGACAACCCTATAAGATGGGGAAGACAGAAAATGATGCTAATTATGGGATGGTACAGCTGTGTTACAAGGTTGAATGTGTTGTGTTTGCTTAATGCTACTGGAATGTTAAATGGAATCATATGTCAACCAATCCAGGTGGGTCTGAAACCCCAAAAACCATTAATGTATGGACAAGTGCCTGATGCTACCTGTGGTGGAGGGTATTTGATGCTGTGGGTGGTTTCTTTTCCAAAGGGCTTAGGCTAATGCCAAGTGCTTGTTATGAAGGTGAAATATCAAGATATCAACAACAAAAATCTAGTGAACTATGCCAGTAAAGGTTGTTTTTTCACAGGAAAGTGAGCATAGTCTGAGGTCTAAAGCTACAGAAAAATAGTTTACCAGATAAAAAAAAAAACAACACTAATCTCCTTCTAATAGCAATCTGTCCCCCAGAATTAATGTCTCTGATAACCTGTAGCGTGATCTAAATTGGGGAATGCAGAGGTTTCAGAACTAAGAATAAACTAATGTTTTCATGCAGACAAATGATCAAAGATTGCCTGCTCTGTTTGCTCCAAACCTGAGAAATGCGATAGAAAAATATTAAGTGTGCTATTATTGTGCAATTAATAAAATGAGATTTTATAAAATAAATGACAACTTGGATGAAAATATGTTTACGTCTTATGATTTTGGAAAAAATGATGATCTTTTAACGTACAGCAAACAGTGATTTTACTCAAAGCATATACTGCATTCTCTTCAAAGAATTTATGTGTAAGATTAGGTTTCCGCAATAAAAAATGTACTGTAGATGCATTTATTTTCAAGGTCTATTGGGGTGCCGAAATAAAAGAAGGTTATTTTTTTTTTTTTTTAATGAATTAGCTTTTATTTTTGATGTTATATTCCAACAGTTTTATATGACAAGATCTGGGTCGGTGCATAAGAGTTTTGCATGAATAACTCAAATCTTAAGTAGATCCCTCAACACATGGTTATGAGCTTTATTCTCCTGGGAGATGTACAGGCACTACCATAACCACAAAAAGAAGGACTTTAAATTAATTGTAAAATTAGCTGTTTTAAATAGCATCAGAGAAACTCAGAACTACAATGACACCTCTAAAGTTTTATCCTATTTATCATGCTGAAAGTTTCAGAGCTGGACTTGTCCAAGCAGATGGGAAAAGAAGATGGGGGCATTTGATAACATAAGCAAATTAATCAGTCCAAATAATTGATTTCCAAAACCTAGCCCTTAAAATCTCATTATTTGTTCAGTCGGCCAGAGTTAATACTATAGATCAAAGCAAATGACAAACCTGGCAGCCAACAGCAAACTCCTCACATTGCTCTAGTGAATACCTCCCTCCACACTGCAACATCCGTTTCTGATGTTTGCAGGGTTCTCAAAAGGTTAGGCTCAGTTGGTGAACAGATGAGACATAAGCATTGTGAAGCAATAGTCCAAAGCTGTTACTCTCAGCAGTGGATTTTTGCTCTTATTTCTACTGTGGTTTTTTCATTCCCACTCCATCCTCTATCCCTGTAGATAGAATAGAAGATGTCTTAGGGTAATCTTTAACATGATATAAAATATGAAAATAGAATAAATCTTCAAGCAGGGAACAACAGGGGCCATATTTCTTAAAGCAATCAAAGCTCACATCACGATTCAGAGATAACTTAGCCATCTTCATAGCGTGCTCCGCTTTTCTGAAATCACAGGTTAGGATTACATTGTTATTATTGCCGATCCATCTTTGAAATTGGAATATAATGTTCTTTTTCCTATTGTGGATTAAAATAATATTTCTACCACGTTCAACAATTTTTCCTATAGTATATTTTTAAAGGCAGCTTTATACGTCAACGTTCACATTAAACAATGACCTATACAAAGAAGGCACAGTCTTTCTGTATGTTAAATATGCCATCATCTTTTAAAAAGTGCGGTCAGCTAAAAAAGGTGTGTCAAACATCCCATGCTTGACAGCACTTTTGTAGGCTAAAAAAAAAGTCATTGGTGTCTATTTGCTGTGACACCAAGGTTTCTTTTCATTTAAATATCTCTTATTTTTTGTTTTAAGTATAGACTCATCAAAACGGTGTTGATTTTTTGAGTAACAACATAGTTAAAGTAGCTGAATGTATCAGATATAGAATCGCCGATTAACCTGTTGTGGTTCTTCAGCATTAACGGTCACACATTTTCCTCAGCTACTCTCTGATAGACAGAAGGATTCATGGTGGATTTTTATGTTGCTGAGCTGTTACAATCCTGCTGCAACAGGTGCGTGCAAACCATGATACTTAAAGTTGCCTTAAAGTTTGTAAAAGGCTTTGTTAAAAAGGATTGGTAATATAGGTTTATGCCAAACATTTCAAATTACTCCATTTTAGACATTAACATTATGACAGAAGTCCTAGTTTTAGTCATTGTTTTTCTAGCAAATGTGATGCATTTTGTTACAGTAAGGCAGTTTAAGATCAGTAACAGCAATATCCTACTGTAGGTCCTCAAATGAAACCATTTTAGGATTTTATGGTAGTCATTTAGCATAATATTTTCTGTTCCCAGGAGGAGTTTGCTTGGATGACCAGACATGGGCATATTTGAAGTTATTTTAAACAGTCTCCACTTGTAGGCTGTCTGTACTGTATATCTACTGTATCTAGTGACAAATTTTTAAATCTTTTGAGATCTTATTAAATAAGGCCTCAGATAGATATTGAGTAATAATGTTTATGCAAAATTGTAAAAATTTGATCTGAAAATATAACGTTTAAAAGACCCTGTTAGTTTTTTTCATACAAGTTATTTTTTCAGTTTTCTATGTGAATCTTTCAAACAGAAGGGCTGTCTTAGGTTGCACATATTGAATAAACCTACATGTCTCAAAACAAGGACTGAAACATGTACAACTCTTTATGACATTAATGATGTTTTCTTCATAGAGACATTTTTTGTGCAGAATTTCATTTCAAAATTTTGCTGTCATGGATAATATCAAGTACTTGTTAAAGTTCTTGGTCCTGATCTTTATTTATAGGATAGCAATTTGTTCCATAAAGCTAGATTAAGGGATAATGTTGCTAGGAGACCCGAACATGAAGACGTTTATCCCAGAGTCATTCAGCAGCCCACGTGCTCTGAGTTTTGTACGTGTATGTGAGAACACCTCCCCTCTCTAATGCGCCTGTGTGTCCTTGCTCTTACTCATTCTATAAAAGCCGCCAGCATCGCCTTCACTCACTACACTCTGTGATTTTCACTGAAACAAAAACAAAGGAAAATCAACTAAGCTCTGCTGGGAGGACAAAAAGCTGTTAATGCTTGGGGTTATTTCCTTTTTTAAACCGTTCTTTTTTAAGCATAGTTTGTCAGGACCGAAGAGCAAACCTTAACTCCTACACTGATAAGCATCTTTACCATCTCTGATTCATCAAGTTGCTCTTTTTCTTTTCTTTTTTTTTTTAATATTTGAAAACGCTGAAAGGTTTGGATCATTATGAAAAGAAGGGATATGAAACGAGGAGAGGTTTAAATAAGCTGTGGACTCTTGCTTGTGACAAAGCTCAAAGAAAACCTCTGTCTGCCTCTCTGCACACTGATTCCTCTTTGGTGGATGGCAGATCTCACTAGACCAGCATGCTTTTGCTCATGCATTGGTGAAATAACTATTTCAGCTGGCTCTAGAAACGCTCCTTCTGTTTTTTATTTGTTTGTTTTTTTTTGCCAAAGGATCAATTCTCTCACTATGTTTGCACTTTGAGTTTGAGAAAAATTCCCGTTTTTTGTATTTTTTTTTCAAACTTGGGGGGTAGCACTATTTGCAGACAGACACCTTCTATTAACTTTTCTCTTGAATTTCTCTATTTTGATGTAATCTCAAACCATCAGAATCACCATTTTTCAAGCTTCTTTTTGTATTTTCCTTGTTTTTCTCCACTCTTATTCTTTGCCCCAGAGGAAACTGGACTCAGAGCAAGATATTTCAACAGAAACATCTGCCCTCCTCAGTATCTTTTTTATCTTTAATTGCTGTAGCCCTCTTCTTTTTAACAAAATGTTTGAGGAGCTGTGGAACTTCACAGATCAGGTCGGGCTCAATGGATCAGAAGCAAACGTATCCCTCGGAAGACGCTCATATGACATAGATGAGGAGGGGAACCAGCATCCGTTTCTGACAGATGCCTGGCTGGTTCCGCTGTTCTTCTCTCTCATTATGCTGGTTGGACTAGTGGGCAACTCACTTGTTATTTATGTCATATCCAAACACAGGCAGATGAGAACTGCCACCAACTTCTACATAGGTAAGCTTAAAGTATATTTATTTTTTTTAGATTGTGTAAAATGTGACAGAAACAAATGAAGACTTGAGAGTGAAGAACCATGACTTACTTTCTAAAATTTGCCAATAAAAAAAAAATCTGCCAATAAGTACAGCAACAATTATAATGACAGGGTTCTTCATCCCTTATTTTACTCTGCTAGTAGTAGACGTGATAAAGAATGTACAAAGTAATGTCTACAAAAAGCAGTGCAGATTGCCACCCTGTAATTTTGCTTTGTTTTGCATTCATTTCCTTTGGGAAAAGCAAAAGATCCGGGAGGCCATTCCACATATTTTATATATGAATACATACATCAGAATGTGGTTCTGCATGAAATTGTTGGAAAATACATGCACATCCCCTAAAAAACATGTTTTTTTACAGCAGTATATTTTAAGGGCTCAGTGTATTATTCATGGTTTCATCTCAATGAAGACAAACACTGCTAGAAGGAATGACATACAGTGCCTGTCAAAAGTATTCATTTTTCAACATTTCATCGTTAGTATTTTGGGAGGATTTTTAAGTAATATGCCAAGGACAAGGATAGATAGCTTTAAGCTCTACTTACGAAAAGTAATTTTGAAATGTGTGCATTTGTATTCGATTCTCACAGCCAATCTTTTGGGAGGGCCGTCTTTGAATTGATTTCTGGTTCAGGGGTCTTGGGTTTTTTGTCTCCCAGCCTTTCACATGTAAAGAGTAGATTTTTCTTTTCTTGTTTTTTTCTCAATTTTTTTCCAACAAATAACTCAGCAAGTGTCCATGTTTTTGTGGGAGAAAATAATCCCCACAGCATGATACTACCTGCACCATGAGACAGTATTGAAACACATTCTATAATATTTGTTCTGTCGTCTCATCACTGGCCCGTCTGCTGTGTTTCTTGGTATTTATTTGCTACTTGTTTATTAATACTCAACAAGAAATATTTGTGACTTTGTTTGTACAGGATGATCTCAACAGCATGACATTGTTGTATACCACCACAGTATTTTACTATCAAGGTGGTGTGTTCAGAGTGATGTAGGGATTGTCCATCATTAATAAGGTATTGCAAAGAGGATGAGAGTTTCAGTTTTCCATATGATGCTATGTCATCTATGTGGCTTTTGGCAAAAAAGACTTTGCATCAAAAGTCAGATTTTTGGGGCATAAAACTTATATTTGGGTTTCAATGGAGTCTCCCTCCTCGGTTGTGAATGTCTGAAACTCCTCCTCATAGTTACATTGGTGCTCTTGACTGCATCTGATCTCCTTCCCCAACCTTCTAGCTTAGGTGAAAATAGGCATGTCTTAATAAGTTTGTCGTTCTGCTTTACTATACACTGACCTAACTGTTATGATTATATGTTATTTTGTTTAGTTTGTTCACTATGTGGTAAAAAATGAGTGGTAAAGAAATGTTTATTATTTCCTTTTTCAATCGATTATGCACCACCTAAAATAAAAAGATGCATTGATGATTTTTGGTTATATTGGGTTAAAGGTCAAATATGTCATATTTTAGTGAGGCAGTCTTATCAAAATGTCCAGACAGACCTTGACTTAATGCACATAATAGCAAGTTACTGGAATTGCTATGAGCCTTGAATATATTATCATCTCTGCTGTATAGCGCTAATTTTAGAAGTGTAGGATCATTAAAGGGTTTGTGTGGATTTTCTTTCAAACATAAAGCATGCACACTGGATATTTAATGACTGTTTAATTAATTTATAAAGTCCCTACAAATTAATATGTGCTCCCAAACATTGCTGCTGAACAATTCATTTTTTTCACCCTCTGAATGGGTTGCTCAAACCTAAATGAGGCTGACTGAATATACTGCATCATATCACATCTCATGAATCGGATGGGTGTGTTTAACACCAGCTCATTATTTGAAGCAGCAAGTGCAGAAGATGTGCATAAAAATACTACATGGAGATAAGACATGAACACAGAGCTCTTGCAATCTGACAGGTATTGATGCCAGCTATTACCAAAACTATAAGTGAGGCAATTGGTTTACCTGGGTTTGATAGGAAAAAAATATGAAAAAAATACACCTAAATGTGAATTGAAATAATGTTTTTGCAGCTATGTGACCTTGTGCATGACTAAGTGCGTCTGTGTTTATATATCGAGGTCTGGATGTGAGAAGAATTTGATCTTGGTAAATATATCCCAGGGCCACAGAACTGAAACAGTGAAATATTCACCATAATTTCATTTGGAACCACATTATCTGACATTGCTTTAACAAGATGGTTCAGTGATGAAAATGGGAATAGATCAGCAAATAAAACGAATGGGTAATTGCGTTTCACATGTTTGCTGCATTGAGGGGTTAAAGAGGATGTTATCATCACATCAATGCTTTTTTTTCTGAACTTTGGCTTTTATGACTAGAATTCAAATTCTTAAACATAATTGATTGTGGGTATAAAGACCCATGGATACTCCATAAAATGTGTAACACGACTACAGATTATCACTATGACAAAACATATTATGATTCCATAGCAGTGTCCTGGCACCTGATATCAATGCAAGAGCTGGACTAAAGTTGCATCATGTATCATGCGTGAATCTCAACTTGATTGGTTCAGACTGTGCAGAAGAATTTTCTTGCCGTTATTAGCAATTAACATAAGTACTCACAACATTTGCTTACAGTACGTTTTGAAAGTATTCACCCCCCTTAAATTTGTTGACCTGTTTCTACATTTTAAGCTTCAAACATAAGGATCTAAAATTGCAATTCTTTGTGAAGAATCAACAATACGTGGGACTCAATCATGTAGTGAAAAAAAAATGTATTGGATATTCTAAACCTTTTTTAACAAATAAAAAAACTTAAAAGTTGACAGTGCAAAATGATTTAGTTCCCTTGAGTTAATACTTTGTAGCACAACCTTTTGTTGTGATTCCAGCTGCAAGTCGCTTGGGTATGTGTCTTAGTTTTGCATATTGAGAGACTGAGGTTTTTGACCATTGTTCCTTGCAAAACCCTTGGCATTGCTTGGGAAGCTCAGCAGTGTAAGAACAAGGAGGGAGCATGTGTTCAGAAAACTGCTGGTACATGATGGTGCCTGATGTTTTGGCTGATTTAAATTGATCAGCAACGCACTGGAGCCACTTTAATGTGTCACTACTGTGCTCTGTGACTGTAAGGTCTGGTATTTAACAGCCATCCCTAAGCCGTCTCATGCCAGCCAGATTGGACGACCTCTTCCGTATGTGGCTCACATCATCATATCATCTGTGAATGAATTTGCTTTTTTAAACAGAGGCAATTTATTTCAATAGCTGTGCACTTATTTGAGATCCACAAAAGTGTCACAGAGCAGACTTCAAACATTCCCTGTGCATGATGGTTGGCTTCTGTTTAACTTTATTTATTTATTTTGGGAGGTCCTAAATCGTTTTGATCATTAATTATTCTTCATATTATTTTATGTGGTGACCTGTTCCTAATAGAACAGGGGGTATTCATATAAATGACTTGATATACATCACAACAACTGAGCCTAATGAGGCAAACAGAGAAATATTTATAATATTGTAGATTAGGCCGCAGAGCATTTTGTCATTTGTCATTTTCTCAAGGTTTGCCCTTAGGCAAACTCCAGACAAGCTGTGGTGCACCTTTTAGTAGGGATTAACTTTCATCAGGCCACTCTACAGTATATGCCTGATTTGTGGTTTGCTGCAAAGATGGTTGTTCATCTGTCTGTTTCTCCTCTCTCAAAAAAGGAAAGCTGTTGCTCTGACTGAGTGACTATAGGGATCCTGATGGTCCGAACCTTCTACCACTTATGAATGATGGAGGCCACTGTGCTCATTGGGACCTTTGAACCAGCATACAGTTTTCTCTATCATCGTCTGTCTGTCTCTATTTTTTTTCTCTGACTGTTGATGTGAAGATAGTTTGTAAACAGACATTGATAAATTGGACTGTCTTGCTTGTGCCCATATCTTGATATGTCAGAGAGACTCAAGCATATCTTATGCAGATTGCTAACCTAGCATCCACTTTTCTTTCTCTTCAGCAAACCTGGCTGCTACCGACATAATCTTTTTGGTGTGCTGTGTCCCCTTCACTGCTACTCTCTATCCCCTCCCCGGATGGATCTTTGGCAATTTCATGTGCAAATTTGTTGCCTTTCTACAGCAGGTAACAGGCTGACTCATTCTCTTTGTCTTCATCTTAAATAATGTTTATATTTATTTTAACATTTCTGTTATGCTTTTGGTCAGTTAATTCCAATACTGACGATTTAGTTGAATATTGGGATACATGTTTAAATCTGGGGACGGGGGTGATCAAACAATAAGTTACATGTTTATAATGACACTGCTCTAGTTTGGGTCTAAGGTGGTTGGAAAACAGCCAAGTTTAAATAGCTCTAGCACCAGCCATTCAAACCTCTTCATTGAAAAGGCCCTTAAGGCATTTTCCCAGTCCAACATGTTTAAAATGTTCAACATCACCTAATAAAATAGGACTGCTATAATTGGTACGGTTCTAATCCCATCTTGTGAGAATCATCTTTTCATAAAGGTGGATATCATGCATCACTAGCTATAGTTTTGGCAGCATTCATACCTTCACTGTCACTATCATTTCTGAAAATGCTGCTTTAACAACAGGAATTATTTCAGTAGTTAAAAAAAAGGTTTCACTGCTCAATTGTAAAGTACAGCCTTTGAGACCAAATCAATAGTTTTTGAAGTTTACTTGTGATAACGTACTATGTAAAAGTGGAGCACATAGATGAGCTACTGAAGAATACCTGAGTGTTCCTCTTAGCTTGTAGGTTGGAAGATGAAGTGATTCTGGAGAACTTGAAGACTCTGGAGAGGGAATGAGTCCATGAATCAAGAAGAGGTATACCCGAGAGTAATTTCTTTTATTGCACTGAATATGTAAAAAATTTGAAATAGGTATCCATTAGTTTGAAAGCTTATTATATAGAAATTGAAAGGTTTTACAGAGCAGACTGCAGCGCATTGTGCGCTCTGCTGAGAAGGTGATCGGCTGTAAGCTGCCATCTCTTCAGAACCTGCATGTCTCCAGGACCAGGGGGCGCGCAGGTCGCATCACAGCCGACCCTTCTCACCCTGGACACAGACTGTTT
>JAUZNJ010032367.1:23873-38838 GCA_034780135.1 Jordanella pulchra | reverse complement strand
GATTTATTTTGCTCTGTTAGCAAGAGTCATGGGTAGTTAGAGTAATATTCGTGAAAAAGCATAGAAAAAATAAACTTGTGAGTGCATGGGAGCCCTTCAACAAAAGAATCAATAAGAGCATCTCCAGTATTTTTGAGGCATCATTTTCAAATGAACTTTCACAGAGTTGTTATTCATAAAAACAAATAGAACCAGTAAGTGAGACATACTAAGGGAAAGAGTGTCATTGTATTGGTGCATTAGCTGGCTCTAATTAATCTAAGCAGAGAAGTCGGCTAACATGCATGACTACCACAGCACTACGGAGAGGCTACAACTGTTAAGAGCTAATCTGATCTGTCAGCCGTGCTCACGGTTCTGTGATGTTCTGTTTAATGTGGGCACGTTGTTTGAGTTGCTCAATTTAACATTAGAATACATTTGTAACAAAAATAATACAGTTTTAGATATAGCTGGCATTAGATGTAGCAAGTTAATGGTGGTAACACATTAATATATTACATGAGGTCAAGGTCAAGTCATATCTGTGCTAATTGATCCAATATCTTTAGGGAAAATATTTAATTGTATCATCAACACATCCAACCATGTCTTCCAGCAACTAAAAATAAGAAAATGTGTGTTGATCCATATCTATAAGTAACCCCTCTTGTTTGAGCTTGACTGCAACTTATTGAGATGTTTTAAGGTTACTTTGTTTATACCTGTAGGTAGACTGCATTATTTCAATTTAGGACACATACATGCCAACATACACTGCACAAAAACACTGTACTTTGCTTCAGGAAATGTTTGAGCCTCCCTGAACAAATTATAACAGGACACATGAGATGATCTGGCTTCAAGTCAAAAAAACAGCCTTGAGATATAAAAGGAATAAATATAAGTTTATCTATAAAAGGAAAACAAGAATGGATTTAGATCTTATTGACTTTTTTCCTACACTTTAGGCTTCGAGGCTGGTAACAGAATAGCATGTGAAGATCACTTCTTTAAAAACAATAACCACACCAGTTGGCTTCTTGTTTGTAAATAATGAAGTTTTAGAATCTCTGCAAAAATGTATACTGAATTATTTATTTTCTTAATTATTAGTAAAACAAACAATACGTTACTTAAACATTTGGGAAATTAAAGGATATTTCCTGATGGTTTTAAACTGGTTTTAACCATTGCACACAATATGCACTGTGTGGTGTTCAAATATAAAGCAAATAAAAACTTGACATTTAGGATTAGAATATTATACCAGTAAAATCTATATTTTTGATTGTGCAATTAATCTGACAAACAACCTTCTTTGGAACATATATTCTAATTTACCAAATATCACTGCTTAACTTGGTAAAATATTTGTTAAACAGCATTGCTGATGAAATTAAAAGACAAATGCAACAAATGTTTGTATTCGTTCAAAAAGGATAATATTTTTATTAAAGCTGTGCTAGTAATCCTGTAATGCCTGGTACTTTCTTGTAATGGATACAACATGCTATCTTTCAAGGTTATTTTTATAATCAAATGATAAATGAATTAACAGAATTAACAGAAACAGTATGTGCTTTTTTACACTTACAGTATTATTTTGTAGTGCCTTTTCCTTACTGTTTATACTTGTAAGCAAAGAATGTTAGATTTAGAATATTCTTTCCCTAGAATGCTAAAAACAAATCCCTCCAACCCCTTTGTAATTTAAAGTTTGGATAATACATGGGTAAAGTGATTAATGAGTGTACAAAAACAAGGAAAATCTGAAATTATGTTTATATCTCCCCATTGCTACCGTAACAGACATAAACATTCACATTTTATTCATTTTTTTGTTGTGTTTTGCATTTTTTAAATCTTAAAAGGTGTCGTGCATTATATTAATGAAGTAAATAAGGTCTGATAGTAAACAGTGCAGGGCTTAAATTCCTAACCTTACAGAGATGCAGAACTAACATGGACTTGCCTCTAAAAGAATTGAAACTTGACTTTGACCTACTAAAATTTACTTCTGAAATACTCTGTAGCGAATAGATCCTAAAGGAGAATTAGAGACATAATGATTAGAAAATAGAGTTTAAAACTTAAGTGATTTTGGAGTACTGTTGTTTATTCCCACATTTCATGTTTACATGTTGGAATAAACTTACAGTCTTACTTACTGAGCATATATAATGCTGGGATATAAAGCTGATGACAGACAACTTTACAATATGGCATTATTACTTTTAGCATGTTTTATCAAAGACAAGGTGGGATTAAAGAATATTTTGTTGTTGCAAAGGTTTTTACGTTACTTTCTCATTATAAGCAGCTGCAGTGACACATATGGCCAAAAACACACGCACAGATTTCCATTAATGTGGTGGAGTTTAAATATGTCAGCCCTGTGCCCTAATTAACACCCGACACTTATCTGTTCGAACAATCAGGTCTCTCCTTGTTACAAACACACACTTCTCTTTAATTCCTGATGAGTTTGACCCAATGAAGCTAAAGTATCAAGGAAACATAGATTCCGTGTAAGTGGTTAGTTATTTTTGACATTTTATCAGTCCCTCTGAGGAGTATTTTATAAAATTGCGGTGCCAATAATTTTTATTTTTAAAGGCATGGCAAAAAGGAAAATCAGTGCAAAACTAAGAGCCCTTTAAATAACTCAATATGATGTGCATTTTACAAACAAAAATTACATTTTACTTGCCTTAAAAAATTTGCTATATTTCAGAGTTGACATAATAAAGGTAGTCATTCCTTCTGTCTTTTAAATTTCTAACCAGTATTTTTCAGCTGTTTTCAGCTGTAGGACTCTTGCCTCTTAGCTGTCCAATCTTCAAATATTCTCACTCGTTTCCTCTGAGCCTGACCCAGCAATTTGATAGCAGAGCTGATTTTCCTGCTAAACATCCATCCTTTCGTGGATTATAAAACGGAGCAACCATCTAATGTCTTCCTCTTCCTGTCTGTGGCTCTCTGTCCCTCTGTGATTACAGTCTGTTGTTTATGGAGGATTATGTAATGAGATTCATTCATTGTCAGTCATGCTTGACAAGCCGCTGGTCCTGGTATTTCTGTTCAGTCCTAGTTGTGTTGGGGGACAACGTGGGAATGGTGCAAAGCACAAGAGAGTGATCTTAGAGGTTTTCAGAGAGCTTGTTCTCTTGTTGTAGAAAAGCTTTTGAAGCAGATGCTCTGCTGATTACACAACTTCTCAGCTACTTATATTAACTTTTACCTTCTGTACATATTCACTGATTCTCTGTGTCTTCTCTCTCTGTCTTTTTTCTTATTGCCTCTGACAAAAGTATACATTTTCCTCCTATTTTTTTTCTTATTGTTGTAAACAAAATCTTCAATAGTTTTTGTTGGACTTAAAATGGAGACCAACTCAAGGTGGCACATTTATGTAAAATGAAAAGAAAGTAATTGTTTGCAAACGGTTTTTAAAACATAAGTATCTGAAAAGTGTGGCATGCATTATTTTTCAACCCTCTTGAGCTAATAATTTGAAGAACCACCTTTTCTAAAAGTATTCTACTATATCAGACATCAATTATTGGCAATTCTAATAGAGATCTATAATAAATAGCAATTTTGAAGTCTGGCCACAAATTCTTGCTGAGATTTAGTTGTAGGCGCTGACTGAGGCATTCTTACACATGGATCTCCTTTGAACCAAGCAAGTCTTTAATGGTTTGGGATTTATTTCAAGGTTTTGCTAGAGGTTGAACATCCTCTTAGAGTTTTGATTTTATGGCTGCTCTCTGTTTACCTTTATCTATCTCCAGCGTTTAGAATATAAAGCTTGTTCCATATTTGTAAGAACATAGACATTTTTTCTTCTTCTTGAGGTGGCAACAACAAGAAAAAAGTTTGTTTTGCCTCCGACGAGTTTCATGCTTTGCTAGAATACAAACTGCTAAACTTCTAGAAAGTCCTATCCACTGTAGCTTACATCACACTCACAAAACAAAACACAGTAGTAACACAACATTAGAAGGCCTTCTTTCTGTCTTTCAAACAGGATGTGATTTGTGCTGCGCTTGCATGGATCAACGCAGCAGTGTATTGAAAACGAGGCTGTAGGTATACGCAACCCTCAGATCCAAGGAGCAGCTCAAGAAGTTCAGACTTGTCAAAGCTTCGTTTCCACAGCGACCGTTTCCAGTTCTATTTTTGGTTAAGTGTGGGGTACTTTGAGAGTTTGCTGGGGAGAGTCGAATCAGTGATCTCAATGATCAATGTAAATAACACACACACAATTTTAGCTTTTCTACTTTACTCTCAGGTCTCCCATCTGATTAAAAGGTTTCTATGGAGTGTAGATGAACTCTGAAAGTAATGTGCGAAGGGCTCGCTTGTGCTGCGTTAGTGATTTGCAGGATGCAAACTTTTTGCGCTTGCGCAGAACATGCATTTGAAAATATTTGGGTTTTAGGGAGCAGTGGTGTGCGTGCTTGCTCCTGTCTGAAGACTCATAAGAGTGCATTTAAAAAGACATTTTAAGAAACCCTTTTTATTCCTGGGTAAACAATATTCTGAACCCAAGTCTGACACACTTTTTCCCTGTATAATGTGTTCATCGTTTCTTATAATCCTCGTTGTGCACAAATTTTTCGAACGCTCAGATTCCACCTCCTCTGCTGCTGTCTGTGTCAGGTCATTTGCAGACTGCCTCCGCACATCTGTGAAAAGCAACAGCAATTGCATCTGCCCTCGTCTGTGGACAATGATGGTTGGAGAATGTCCAACTCTCATTAATTAACGTAACAACTTAATTGCTTTGTTGGGCGGCCTTAAGGGTACGTGAGCAGAGCGGATAAAAAAAACTTAGGATGTGGAATTTGGGGTTGATGACTATTCAGAACACATAAGTTGATACTAAAAATAAAGTACCGTCATTTGGACTTCACCTACTATTTAACAAACTAGGTGACTGCTTTAAGTGATCTGTTAAAGTGAATTCTATTTAAGGGTGCTAGAGTAAAAATGTTGCGATCCCTATTGCATAACACACATTTTTATTCATTTAAAGAAAGAAAAGAAAACCGTGAATATGAATATGTGTTCAAGGGTTGTAAATAATTGGGGAGGTCAATGGTGCCACCGGACTGTAAGGGTTTGTTGAGTTTGAACCCTTCGGCTGGCAGTAAACCTTGCAAGCATTTCATTAAAATCAATGACTGAAATAACTCCATGTTAGCTACGTATGTATCTTCCTCTTAAGTATAAAAAAATTATTTTCAGAATCTCTTTTCTCTAAGTCCTTAATATTTAATTTTAAATAGAAAACATTCAAGGTCATTCACATATCCCAACAAGTCCAGTTTATTTTAAAACAGCCGAGATTTCCTTGTGTTCTTTCTAGGAAGTCACTTTTTAGTTTAATAAACCAGAAAATGCTACATTTTGCAAAGATAAATGTTGGATTCAAATTGTTTTCACTTTAAAGGCTCTTTGTGCAAAGTAGATGCTCTTCATATTACAAAAATAGTTCACATTGGAAAAATCTCAGTAGAATTTCTTAAATGTCCCTGTTATTACTCAGTTTGAATGGCCTGAGTATACAATATCAGTATACATATCTTATGTGTGTTAAGACCTAAAAGTGTATTCTTTGGGAACACAGAGAGATATAAAATAATTAGATGTAGAAGGAAGCATTTTGTCCAGAAACTTGTTAATCCTGCTTGAAGGTCCTGTCTGGATTATAATTCACAAACGGAATGTTTTAATTGTACTTAGTTATAACAGCAATGTCATCATTTTAGTGCCATAAATGAGAATGACCTTAAATTTTTTTACCATGTGAAAAAAGAAGACCCCAGTTCATCACAAAATATGCAACATAGCGATCTGGTCCATTCAATCACGATTTCTTTACATCCTTTGGATAGCCCACAGTGAGTGTCACTGTCTTTTTCTCTCATCCATGTGAATCCTACTTTGTCATTTATAACAGCTACCAGAGCAAAGTTGAAGTCCATTCATAAAATATGAGATTATTTTAAGGAGCACAATAACAGGTTCGAAATGTTTACTTGCCTTCCAGATTTTTCTGAATGCAATCTAATTGAGCATCTGTGGGATGTCTTGGACAAAGAAATTCAGTTCATTAGGAGACATAAAGGATCAGCTACTAATATATTGGTGCTAGTTTTCAAAGAAGGGTCTGGCAGATGCAATAATATCAATGTGGGTCTAATTCATTATTAAGCAGCTGTTATAATTTCATGACTGATATATGTATTTTTAGAAAATCGACTTTTTAACAGTTTTGACATGAACATTTTGAACTGGAGAATTTATAGTTTTCCCTGAAGTGTAAGTAACACAACTCTAACAGTCTTCAGTTTTGTCTTTCTAATCTCTCCTTGTGTCTCTCGCCATGTATCAACATGTGAACAGTGGCTGTCACAAAGCAGCTGAGCAACTGTGACAGCCACGGATCTGTTAGTGTGTGTGTATATATATGTGTATGTGTGTAAAGCTTGTCTCTTAGTTTGTGTTTTCTCGTGCACATTTGTCACCATGGGCTGGATGCTGAAATTTAGCTCCAGCGAATGAGGGAATATTCGGGGCAGTCACGTGACTTTGTGATGTCAAAGAGAGAAAGAGAGAGAGAGAGAGAGAGAGAGCAAGGTGCAATTTAGCCCTACAGCTGATCTGTGCAGTGCTCAGAGAGAAGCTGAGACAACCAGACACAAACACACACGCACACTTTTGCTCTTTCACTCCCATGCACTTCTTTCCTTTTGCCTGTAAGCACACATGCACTCTAAGAGCCTGACATCTGTGCAGTTGCACACAAAGACAGCTCCAACGCATCACTCTACATCTGACAAGGGATCATTCCTTTTCTCTACTTCTCAAGATCACAACAGTTTGGTAAGTGAAGACTACTCTGCCTTCTGGACTTATAGGACACTTAAGGCAGAAGAAAGCAACTGAAGACACAGGAAGAGGAATTAAAGAACACTACCATAGACAAGAGAGCGGAAAAGGGTGATAATAAACAGGTTATAGCAAAGATCAACAGAGGAACGCCAACTGCAGCGGAGGAGAATGTCTTTCCTCTCTGGCTCACCCTGGCAACAGCCTGGTATCATTAATGGAAACAGTGGTTACGGACAGCCTTCCAGTGGGTATCAGGAGCAGCATCAACAACAGCAGCACAAACCTCCCGGTGTCTTCTCCAGCGCCAACATCTCATCAGTCATGGCCTCCTCTCCACTCTCACCTTCCGGTCCAGCTGCACCCCATCACAGTGACCTGCATTGCCAAGCTCAGGTGGTATCAGGGGGGAGCACTGCCACAGCACAGACAGGATCTAGAACTTTAATGGAAGAGGAGGTGAAATTAGGGCGAGGTGAAACTGAGGGGAATTTATCTGAGATGATAGCATCAGGGACACAAAGGTTCACCACACCATTGCTGAATATAGAAGATGACTGGCCCAGACCTGAAAGGCCAAGGGAAGATGCACATAAGGTGGGAGGGGTTGGGGGTATATTAGGGAGTGCAGGGCAGAGCCCGTGCAGCCCCGTCTCATCACACTCCTCCCCACTTTCAAAATCACCCTCCCCTTCTCTCTCGACAGGGAGACTACTTTCAGATTCCGTCCTTGACCCTAAACCGTTTGGACAAAATGATCTCCAACAAAATATGGACACATTTCATCTTCAGGAATCCCAAAAAGGTATGCAAGGACATATCTTCCCTTCTGGTTCTAATCAGGTCTCAGGACATCAGGAAAAGACATCATTAAACCTATCCATCTCCAGAGATACAGTTTCAAATAAAGCAGAAATGGAGGATGGAAAGATGACAACTGGAAGCCTGTTGAAAACTTTGAAAGAGGATTCTAATGCAAGTAAACCTGGAAGTCAAACACTCAAGCCATACTTTGGAAAGTCAGGTTTAAATGTACAAATTCTTCCTTCGTCAGAGCTAAAAGATAGCACAGCTGATAGCACTGCACGGCCTACAGCACATGCACCTGCATCCCAATCTCCATCCCACAAAGCTGCTGGTAATGCTGTGCCGAGTATTTTAGGAGGCAACAGGCTGGACAGAGAAAACTTAAGCCATACTGAAATGGAGAAAACAGGAGGGGACAATGTAACTGAGGCAAGTGTTGTACGTTCTGGCCCTGGGCAGGGTACAAATCCCTTTGAAGATATGAGAAAGGGATCTTGTGCCTCGCCAAACAGAGGAACCAAAACAGTTAGAGGTAATGACATTCCTCAGCGGACTGCAGTGAGACGTGCAATGTCTGACTGTTCACATCTGTCTGTTCCCATGGTAATGGCCGGAGCATACCCTACAGGTATGGCCATCACACAAGTGATGGTACCCAGCATGCAAGATTTCGTCTCAATGGGAACACCCTGCCCATCCAGAGCCCCTTATCCTCATGTTGCTGTCCGTCGCTCACTTACAGTCACAGATGGGACTGAAGGCTCTAACTCAATGTCAACAATGATCTCAGCTCCTTTAATGATGTCACCTGTAGTACCATCATCTCCTCCCCCTAAGAGACATCATGGGAGCTGTGAAACCAATGTTCTACTTCCTGTTCCATCTCCCGTAGGGACACTGGCTAACAGCATCCAAGATAGTATCACAAAAACAACCGGTAAGATCTCTTTCATTTATAATGCTTGTTGAGGGTCAGATGAGAATCCAAAATGTGGGGTCACATTTCAGATGTTGATTTGTGAATGTTTTTATACTTATCAATACATTAACTTACTTTTATTAAAGTCTTCTTTTGTGGAGGCATTCAGCCTACTGGGGTCATGATACTAAAATGTCAAACTCCATACCAACTTTAAGACACTGCCGCGACCTTTTTCATTGTAGAACTGCTTTTGTAAGTATAGTCTTTTTTAGCATAAACATCCAAAGAACCTATTTAGTGTCTTAATTGGGGAATATCAATGACTCACAGACAGCTGAGCTCCACTTTAGAAAGTGATACATTTTGGGTTTTTTCTGGTATGTTTATGTTTGTTTTGTTGTTTTTGTTTTTTGTTTTTTTGTTTTTTTGCTGTATCATGACTGCTGGTTCTGATAAATTTTTGTTTTTAGGCTTTATTTTCAATGTGGGTTTTAACTGAAAAGAAAAAAAACTGCTGAGTCTTGGGTTAAGATGTTTTCATGCCTAATATGAATATAGTAAAATTTACTGGATGTTTAGCAATTTTTAGAGGACAAATGTCATGCATTTTAATGCATCTGAAATCTATCGCATCCGATTTATTTCAAAATGCTCAAGAGCAAAATAGATATACCTGCGATAGGTTAAACTACTTTTTTTTTACACAAAAAATTCCCTGCATGCCTGAGGAGCTGCAGCTTCGAGGGGAGAAATTAGCTCTTTGGGCGCACCCATTCCTCACATGGTGGATCAGGATAACTAAGATTCAGGATCTCCCCACGCGTGTGCAACACTTACAGTCTTCGCATTTGATGGTTGCGTTCTGCAAAGGCTGGATTTGTTGGCCGATTACGTCACAGTGCATTGCCGTGGTCCGTTCAGATTCGAAGACTCCTTCTTTTGCCGCCGACGAATGCAGCCTTCTTTTCGCCCATTTTGAAGGATTGGTCCTGTGTATCCTATGTAGCCTGTGTTTTCCCCTTATTCATTGTGAGTTCAACTAAGCCCGCTGCTTCATGCTCAGAGGAAAGGGGATGACAAGGAACAGTAGTGAATATTGTAAATGCATTTTAATTTTAAAAAAGTGAATAGGTTCGTCTTAAGTTAATTAAATATATTTTTTATTATTGAGTCAGATAATGTTTGGTTTATTAAGAAGGTTTACTCTGTAATTGTGCAAATAGATTTAGCCAACAATTGAGCACAGATTCCAATCTCTGTGCAGTGTGTGAACTACAGATCTGATATATGTGACCATGGTTCTGTTGCTGAAGGTCCTAGCCAACAGAACAATAGTAAGTAGTTCGGCATCCATTCTTTGCCTGATTTCTTTAATAACTGTCATGGTTGCTAGGCTGTGTGAGGAGCTGTGAAGGCTAGACCTGTGTGAATACATAGCAAAAACGTTTCTGGCCTCTTTATTTTCGGGCCTCGAAGGACCCAGTTCAGGTAGACCGGGTCCTTTGAAAACGCATCCTCTAAAATCGAACACACCAAAAGTGTCTGCACCTGCCAATCAGGAGGAGGCTCACAGAGGGGTGTTTGTCTCTGCCCACCTGTCAAAACACATTTCTACGTATGTGTGTAAGGAAAAAAAAATCAGTCAGAGGGCAGAGACACCTTCGAGAGTGCAGCCGTCTATGAGCGAGGGCGTCGAACCGAAACGGATCGAGTAGAACATTGTCGCGCAACCTTTTCCTGCCATGGACAACAATATCTTACTCATTCTAAATGTATTTATATCCCATTTAAAGGTTTGATATTTTACCAGAGATGTTTAAGTAACAAGTCTTATCTACATCTATACTATTAAACTTTCCTGATATCTTTTTTTCTGTTTTGACACATTTTAACAAGTTTAAGCAGTATGAGTGGTTGGCTCATTTCACTGCATGTTGTTTAAAAACAGGGTTGTCATACAGTCAGTTACCAATGTTTTAATGTTCTATGGAAAATGCCAGGAATTTTTTTCCTGCTAAAGTTGTAACACAAGAGGAGATTCTCATATTTCCTTTGGAAAATGTATGCTTTACAGGTATATATTTCACGTTTCTAACATTGTTTTCAGTCCATCCAACAGTGTATTTATCCTTTCAGTCAACAGCAGACAGAAAAACTGGAACATTGATTAGACATTGACTCTGACTGTACTCATTCAAATATAGAGCAGCTATTTCTAGCAATGTGTCTGTCTCTGTGCATTTGTGTAGCCACTCTGCTTGTGTGTGTAGGTGAACAATTTCCACTGACTTGAATCTCACAGATTTTAAAAGCAAATGTCTATGTAGACACTTACAGAGTAGGCACCATGTCTGCACCTTTAAGAAAGCCTTTTATTCATCATCAAAGGAAACGATTATGATATACATGTGTCACAAAAATTATACATAGGCAAAAAAAAAAGATTAGTTATGATAAATACTTATCTAAGTGGGGATTTTTTTATTGACAACATGAGAAGTTGCCCTGGAGTGCATTTAAATGGGGAAGGTATGAGCACCAGTCAAAGAGTTAGATGAATAAATAACACATTTTCATCTATCAGCTTCAGAGGAGCTTAGTTTTACTCATTTCATGTCCAGTTAGTGGGAAGCAGTTTATGTTTGAGATAACTGGATACCTGTACCTCTATTTCCCCCCACCCAACCACTGAGATGATTTCTTGTATTTTGACTGGTTCCTAGGAGGCATAGCTGTTCGGTGCCAATCAGAGTTTTGCTGTGTTTTTTCTTTTTTTCAGGCTGAGTCTTTTCGGGGTAAAATGTAAGTGAAGTCTTTTTGCATATAGCAAAATATGATAAGGAGGAAGAAAAATAGCTATAACACAGAAAAAGATGATCGTCAGCTCACAAGCCTGTTGCTATTTATGAACCAATTTGGGTTCAACTGGACAGAGTTCCTGATCACAGGAGTCTCTCAGAAAGATTGCACACCTGTTCAAAAGTAATAAGATTTTTCAAGGTAAGGTGGCAATCCTTTGTCAGGTAGTTTGTATATATTTAATGTATGGGATTATTTTTCAAGAACAGCTTGGTGTTGTTTGGCTCTTTTTGGGGGAACAGAGATTGGTGCAGTATTGCGGGAAGGGGGGGGCAATGATAGGGTCATGACTAATTTAAAACTGCATTGCACAAAGCTGTGGCTGTTGTCACATTCTGTTTGCTACCTTCTGACATGTTTTGATTTGCATTAACTTATCCTGAGTGACGAGCTTGCCCTCGGTTGGGTTCATACCACAACCACCACTGACACAACATATTAACTATCTCCATATCTTCATCTAATAAAGAAAAAAAAACTACCGTAGCGTTGATCAAACATGCATCCATGTTTGTTTAGAGTCTTATAAAATGAGGGCATTTAATAAACAAGATAGGAAAAATCCAGACAAAAATAATATTGTAGTGCTACATTTTAACTCATGGCTTCCTTCCCATCTGCAGATTGTTCATGTAAAGTTGGAGGAGAGTGAAGGTGAACGGCTCCAGGTGTAGCATCAGAGTCAAAAAAGGTCAACAATGCCGTGAGGCATGTGATTAAGACCATTAAGTTTAAATATCAAGTGAAAACTTTCTGTATTTAGGACTGAAATGTCAATGTTTTGTTCTTATTTTAGATTTCTGACTTCTCTCTAGTCCATTAAAACAGCATGATACAACTGCAAATACACCATCTTCCCTTTCTTGTTTCTTCACTTTATTTTTTAATAGTTAATCATTGTTTTTGGCATCCCACAGCTCTTTTTAAATATAAGACCAAACTATTTGATTTGTGGCACCCATGTGATCAACAGTGCGAGTTTAGTTTGATCAATGTACAAAAGAAGAGGAACTGATTTGCTGTTTAGTTACACAAGTTGAACTTGTTTTATCACACTACAAATCCAAACCATATTTAACCAACAATATTTTCTTGTTAAACATCAGAAATCCTCTACTGCAAATTAGCAAAAGTTGATTAGCCTCCTATTTCATTGCATTAAATTCTAAAAATAGTTACTTTTTGCTAAACTTTACTGTTGTCCAAATGGATAATATTCACTGGACATGTTTGCAAAGCTATTTTTTTTTTATTTTGGTGAGAAGCTAATCCATAAAAGTCTGTAAATCACATAGGCCTACTCACCGTACAATGCTTTATATTTAAAGAACACACTTTTTTAAGTATTCAGAGGCTTTAAACTTTTACACATTTGTTACATTACATTCATAAAAACCTGTGTTGTGTGTTGTACGAAAATAAAAGTTGTACATAAGGAAATATATGCAAGCTTTTCTTTTTTTATTATTTCATTAAAATGTATTTGCATGTTTCTGTATTTAGCAATCCTGATTGAATACATTTTAAGAACCAACTTTCACTGTCATTAAAGCTGCAAATCTATCATTTTTCTCACATTCAGCAACTTGAATCTTTTCATTTTCTTTACAAAATAGCTGCATAGGCGATTTTGCTTTTCAATCCTTTTCAATTATCAGTTGTATTTATGTCTGAACTTTGTCAGGGGCATTGACATGCTGTGATCTAAACGGTTTAATTGGGATTTTTGTCTAGTAGCAAAGTAAACCTCTGATAAATTTAAAGTGTTTTAAAGGATCCCTACTGTATGATGCTGTCATTTCTGTTGGTGAAGATAGTGGATTTGTGGTGCACAGCTTTCTTTTCAGACATAATGTTTTGCTTGTAGGCCTCTTTGAAGGAGAATGGTTATTGTGAAGCAATATAATTTGAATAAAAGCACTAAATTTTACTACTGGTGCTCATGCTGATGGGTGCAAAGGTGTAAAACAAATACCTGATACATTGTTTACATGATTGTTAGAGTGTTGATTAAATGCTAAAAAACATCTCATAGACCAATAAATCAGCCATACTGTGAGTCGATTTTAAAGACCAACTCTATCGTTTTCTCTCTCCATAACAAACAATTGTTTCAGTAAATGCAACTGATTGCCAGCAGCTATATATTAGGTTTCTGATGCAGTTTCATGCTGCATGAGTCATTTGGCTGATGGTGCTGGGCGCAGTGACACAGCACTAAAAAATACAATTTTGAAAGCAACAAATCACCAGTTTGTTAATTAAAAGCTCTGATATTACAACATTTGCTTTGCAGGTAATACTTTTTCAGTGCAGGTTAAGTAGACTGCCTATGCTTTTGAAAAATTATCCCTTTGGTGATGATGGTAGCTTATGTATTTGGTGTTATACATTACTTGTTGTATAAAGAAAGGATTGTTGCTCTATTTGTCCAAGTATTTATCTGTCCATACATGGCATATTTGTAATGAAATGTAACATTTAAAAGTATATTTTCAAGGTTTAATTGATCAAAGTTGGAGATTTTTTTTTGAGATTTTTGTATATTAGTGTATTTTTATCCAATACAGTCATGGTGTTTTCTCTATACCTTCCTTATCAGTAGATCGGATCAGATGACCATATAAAAGCCTGAAAGAGCAACATAATTTATTACTAAGACATTTTTGGGTTTAGAAAGGGTACTAGTTGCTGCAAGCCTTTTTGGGGCTTCTAAATTGCTGGAATTTGCTTTTGCTACCTAAAAGGTTATTGTCTTCGACTGTCAGCAAAAAGAATGTTCAAAACCTCCTATTAATTATTTGTGGTTTTACAGATATGGATACAAAGTATGTGCATCAGAGATGGGGTCTCCAGAAGTTGGAGAGGGCTGTGGGGGTTGGAAGGTCTCTGGCTGATCCATTATGTCTTTGAAATCTCTTTCTATTCTCTTTGCTGTTCTGTAAAGGAAATCTAATCTAATCATGCATATTTCCTTTGTCAGACAACAAAACACTGCAGGGAGTCCTGAACATTAAAATTCATGAGACCATAAAGAGGCTTTAGGAAAGGGCTGCAGCAAATTATGAGTTTTCATCACACTTAGCTTAAACATTGCCATGTTAGAATTGACTTCATTATCACTACAGAGGTAGATGTACAGGTAGATCACTTGTGCAGATTTTTGATGGCTTATACAGTACATGCGCCTGAGTATGTGTGGCATTTGTTTTTTTCATGGCCAGAGAGTTCCTGTTCTGTGTGTTTTCTTCTCTACATGTGAACATAGCCATGCTTGCTTCTGAGACTAAGTCAGCTTGCAGTTACAGGTTTGGATAACATTATAGAGTGAGTTAATGTTGAGTAATGCCAGCAACAGATTGCAAGGACTGTGTGAGACGGATGTGAAAAAGGCAAACATAAAATTAACCAGGAGTCTAAGGAGAACAAGCCAGAATCATACAGACTGTTCAGTGAAGATGAAGGTGGAGATAAAGGGACACTGCATGGCCTGTC
>JAUZNJ010032367.1:953-20028 GCA_034780135.1 Jordanella pulchra | reverse complement strand
CTCACGTTATCATCCAAGCTCTCACTACTTTTTTATCCAGACTCCTCTCCAGCACAGCAGGCACAAAAGCACATTGTAAATAGTTCTGTTCTTTTTTTTATTACCTTTCTTCATCTTGCCACGTGCAACAATTTATAATAACGCAGAGATGCTGACATCTGTTAGGACATTTTTAAACAGTGCGCTGCTGTGTGTCCTCTACTCTGTCCTTTTGCACATGCAGGTCACATTAGGGCCATTACACATTCATACTGGAGTTGGATGGTAGTTGGATTGATGTACGAGTCTGAACAACCATGCAGAAAAAAAATTGATTTCAGCAAAAACTCAGAATTGAGCTCCAATTGAATTAACCTTCAGGGATTAATAAAGTGAAATTAAATACTAAAATTGAAGACCTGCAGTTGGAAAGTAGCCTTAGTGATGAATTGACTCCAACAGTGAAACTTTTTGTTTGATTATTTAACATACATGATATGGGGTCACTTCTACAACATTGAAGTTTAAGTCCTCAGAATTTAATTTTAGCCACAAATATCAAAGTGAGATTAAACAAAATGATATGGTAATGTCAAAACAAAAGTCATATATTTTGTCTTGATGCAGTGAAACACTACATTTACAGTCAATTCCTATGCATATGCTTTGTAAAAAACAAGGATGGATAAACAATGAGACAAACTGCACTACAAAAACTTGGATTATCTGGACATCTTGCTTGGTTTATTATTTGTAGACCAACATTTGTTGCAATGTCAACATATTTGACATTACAGGAAGCTGTTACCAAAGCCTTATAGCAATGGTCTCAAACTCAAGGACCAGTTTCTTGCAACTTTTAGATATGATAGCACCATGCACTATGACTCCAGCTATGCTGAATTTATTTATTATTTTGATTAATTTAGTTACTGAATAGTAATGTTTTAGATATTATAGTGTTTGTCTCTCTTGACTCTCACAAATATTTTGTTCCAGCAATAGTTTTTACCAAAAAAGCTTTGATTTTCTGCTCCAAGGTTAACAACTGTTGACTTTTTGACAACTTATCAACTAAAATGTGTATACCTTTTTTAGTTCGGATGTCTTATTCCTAATAATAATGTTTGTTTTCACACGACTTAGCAAGAGTTTGGCTTTTAAGAATTGAGTTTTTGACAAAGTTTTATTAGAGTCCAATGTTGGGAGTTTTATAAAGCTCTGACACTGTACAGACCCCAACATATCAAATCCTGGTCATATAGTATTACCACCTGATCAAGTGTGATACATTCTGTGGAGTTTAACTCCTTCCTGTCATTAGGTGGTGCGCTTGTGTCTGCTTGCTTTCATTCTTTACTGTTTGCCAGCAAGTTGCCTAGTCCGCTAATGCTAATATCAATGCTAACCTAATCTTTGGTTGAATCTGAGGAATGTTACACTGAAAATAAGCCATTTCTTATCTCTATCAAAGAATTACTCGGATCTGACAACACCCGAGCTTTGTCTCAGGTGACTACAAACTAATTCTCCTATTGGTGCAGAAATCCTTTTGTGTCAAGGTTGACATCGTAACCAGAAGTAAATATTTATATATTTTGTCAAAAGTTTTAAAGCGATTATTTATACAATATATGTTTTTTTTTTTTTACTAAAAAGAATACTTTTATTCTAAATCTTAATCTTATGTGAATCTTTTTTTTCTTCAACTTATAGTTTTGATTAATTGTTGAACATAGTTTCAAATACACTGTCCAGAGTAAAAATTCAAGGACTATTTGGATCTGAAAAACACCAATGTGTAAATCTCTAAGCATGCAGATATGGTAAAGCTCAGAACTTGCAAAACTGTCTACTCTTCTCCTCTGTCAGGATTGTGGATGACCTCGGTGACATGGATTTTGAGGAGACAGCATGTCACCATTGTGAGCACTTACATAAGGCAGTGCATTAGACTAAATGGGTTGTCCTGTTTACCAAGCAGACCCAGAATCATCTGCTCCCACGACCTACATAGAATCTTCCACTTGAATGTTCAAATCTATAAATAACAGAATGTAGAGATGCGAACAGAAAATTATGTGGTTTGATAAATTTCTGTTGGTGAAACTGTTTCACCTTTTTTGAACTGCAGGCAGAGGATTTATTTTTTAGGTGAGGGAAATTATTCAATTTGCATTTATCACAAGAGTATAAATGTATGTATAGTCATAAAGCTCAAGTGTAAAAGAAGTAAAGGACAAAGTGTACATTTATTTTTACTAAAGCATTTCTAGGTATATTTGTATGGAAAGGATGTTGCACCTTCAAGCATATTAGAATATATAAAGTTGTGGATTGTCGCAGCCCTACCTTAGAATGTCCACAACTTATCTTTGCTGACAAAGAAGAAAATAGTTGTCAATATGTGTCACAGTTTTACTTTCTTGTAATAACAGAGTTTTCATGTAATGACACATTTTCAAGTTTTCCTTTTAGTCATCTCACATGTTTTTCTTTCCTAATCAGTTCTTTGGTGAGCTATTTTAGGACAATATTAAATGTCACCTTCATTTGTATCTTCTGAGTCACTACAAATTAGGTTTTTAAGGCAATAGCAAAACTTATGAGCTCATTAACTGAGGACAAAACTGATTAGCTTTTTTCAAGGATATGTTTGTGTCCCATAATTAACACAGATTTATTTTTTCTTACTGTTTTTGTTTTAAGCATAGATATATCTGGATGAAAACAAATGTTAGAAAATTGTTCATGTTATTTTCTTAAATAGGATTTTTTTTTCCCTGTTACCTAAGCAGTCATTATCTAAGCAGTATTTGATAGTATACTTTATACGTTGGTAAAATGTTGTTTTGATAAACTGATTAATAATCAAATTGAAAAACGTGTTTAAGAGACTTTTTTTTTAAGATTTTAATGCAAAGACAAAATTATGTCACTTAGGGAGTTCTAAGTAGAGCATCTTTACAGATTAAGATGTTTTTTTTGTATCTAAAATGTGTGCATATTTTCTGTACAGTTTTAGCTTCATAACTGCCCTCAGTAAGTTGTTGGCATGTTTAGAGTCTATTTAGTCCAGTTAACAATTATTTGATTGAGAAATAATTTGAGGATTATTTATTAATTACAACTATTCTGCTTAATTGTATTAGACCTTATTCTAAATCTTCAAAATGTTAACATTATGGTTTTTTAGTGCTATTAGTTCCACTACATTTGGAACATTTTTTTTCAGTTTACCTTTTAATAGACATTGTGAATTTAAACTTTTTGTATCCCCTTTTTTTAAATGCAAAAATTATCACCGTCAATAGTGTAACATTTTTAATAATTATCTGAAAACTTTTTCCTGAACTATTCTTTACATTTCAATTGGAAAATATTCCAATTAAAAGATTTTTCTTTGATAGGAGTCTGTCAGTTTCCAACACCTGGACTTGTCAATGTGCTTCTGTTGTCTATTGCGGAAGAAGTCCAGTTCTATTCCACTGTTGGCATTTCTCTTATTCACCTCTATTTTTAGTGATACCACAGATTTTCTGTCACCTGAAAAAACACACTGTGGTTCCGTTTGTTTTTTTCTGCAAACTTAGATCAACACTTGGGCTCACGAAAAAAGAGATTTTCACTGACTTTCTGCTTCCAATCAAGCTACTGAAAATAATGGGTCAACTCTGTCAGAAATGTGGAAATATTAATTGTTTTATCCGCCAAGTAATAAAGGGAATAAAAGTAATGTTTCACCTCAAGCTTTACCTTTGGCTAACAGATTTAAATGCTAAAGGTCAGCAGACATTTATTTCTGGTCAATCAGGTTTATTAACAGTTTTTTTGTTTGTTCCTAAGAAGATTGCATTTTCAATCTGTTTGTTTTCATTTAACATTAAGTTGAAATAATGGATTTTACCAGCTACACTGTAGACACGTTCCCTGTTTTGCCAGCTCTTTTCTATAAGCTAACTATTTAAATGGGTTAACACTAAAAGCAGCACTATTCTTTCCCTGGCAGTGAAAGCTGACAACAAGGACAAACAGGAGAAGCTAGACATTAACTCCAGCAAGACGGACAAGATCTACAACTTAGACAAGAAGGAAGAGCAGCTGAAAAAGGAAAATAACACTGACAAGAATCAAAAGCAGGAGATGATCCTCAAAAATGAGGAGAAGATGGAGAAGCTGAACGACAAGGCTAACGAGAAGCCAGAGAAGGTGGATAAGCCAGAGAAGACCAACAAGGACGAAAAGAAGGAAGAGGAGAAGAAGCCCGCTGAAAAGAAGGAGGAGAAGGGAGGAAAAGGCACCGCTAAGTCTCCCACAGGCAACGGCAGCAAAACTGTTACAAGCACTGACAGCAAGAGCAAGGTGAGTGTCTCAACACACACCAGTGCAAAGTGCCCCTCACACACACTTCCTGTAAGAGAACTCAAACAATCAGGATGGCAGATGATCCCGTGGTTATAGAATTGCTCTTATCACTCCACAGTGACTGCATCAATAAGCTTCCTCCGTCGTATTTTTTGATCATGCTGATATTTAATGTGGGTGTTTGCTGGATGTGCTGTAGTGCATGTGAGTCAAACCCCGGGCCACTTTCCATATCATCTGTTATCTGTGGGTTGCTGCTCAGTTCTTTTCTCTGACAATTTTGTAATTTATTGCTCATTAGCTCTCCAAGGTGGGTCTGTAATTAATCTTTTATAACCTTACTTTATGGATGCTTGCTGTGCTGCCATATCCTTATCACGGCTGGGATTTCACCACTGCTTTTCTCTTTTTACCCTCCCTTTCCTTTCCCTATTATAATTTGCTTGTATTTCTTTATTATTATTATTATTTATTTTGCAACTCTGGCCCTTTTTTTCTGTTTTTCATTTTCATTCATAACTCAGCTTGATGCGGGTCCAACCAAACAAAATTCAACCAAATCACGCCCATCTACTCTCTCCACCAATGATGTGGCCAACTCGGCCAAACGCCCCTCTCCTACTGCAGCCAATAAAAAAAGCCCTATAACCAAGGCGACCACACCCACAGCAGCAAAACGTCAGCCAACCACAGGCTCAACCAAGGCTGCCAAGGTGAGTTTAAACCCGTTGTGTTGTATGTGAATAGAAGCCATTAATCAAACTAAAGGCCATTAGTTTGAAAATGATGGAGCCAAACAGAATGTTGAATTATTATAAATAGATCATCATGTTTTTGCCTAGGTAGATATTTTACAACGAGGAAGAGAGGGGACTATGTAACCCAATAACAAAGCAAGCATTGTCTAGTTAAACTTTGCAAAATGTTTAACATCAATAACTTTTACTTACTACTTGTTGAAGGTATAAAACAGGTTTATTTTTAACCACACAGATCCTCCTGTCTAATAAAACTTTAAAAGCTGTTCTGGTCCTGCGGGATACCAGGCATCGTGGACCCTCCCTCTGTCCCAAATCTCATTTTAAATCTCACAATATTAAAACCTACCACCATGCCACCCATCCCCTGCTTTTTCAGGTGTAGGTCTTAACCTTTTATTAGGTTTTATCCTTTGCTTTTGTCATTTCTGCCTAATTAAATTTTTATTGGCTTTGGTGCAAACAGTAGTGGGAGCACACATACAGAAACGCAGAAATATATATCAATGTTCATACTGTGACACAAAGGAGGATTAGTACCTGCAGAGACCCCTGAGCACACAAGCTTAAAGGCCACTGATACTGAGGACCCCAGTTGGAAATATATGCAAATGCCAACCTTTATTAGATTTACCTGATAATCTAATACAGTAGAAGATATTCACAAAGAAAGCCTTTACTGTAGAGTAAACCTCATAAAACTGTTTATTTAATGCTGGTTTTTAGTAAAAACAGTCAGTTTAGCAGGAAAAAGGTATCCATGTGTGGCATTTTGGAAGAACTTTGACCTTAACTTTGTTGCTTTTTACATAAATAAAAAAATAAAAAAAACCTTCAACTCATAATATAGAAACGAGAACATTTTACTGCAAACTTAGACTTCCTAGTGAAGAAGAGCCAAGCCTATTTACCCATAAAGTTAGATGCTTGGTGACTGCTCTGTTTCTGTATATGCATGGTTAACCCTTTAAGAAGCAATAGTTCATTATTTTAGATAGAGCCAAATGAAGAATAGTGATGAGAAGAACTAAAAGCATCATTTTAGATGTGATTGATGATACTCACAGCTTAGCCCCTCCCTGCCCAGAGAGGGCACCATAACGTAGGAGCAAAATGACAGAGTGCCAAAAGTTCTCTTGCTAACAGCATCATAAAGATACGGTTTACTTACTTCTTTGCCATACATGTTCCACTTCAAGGTATTGCTGTTTTGCTGTGTTTTTATCCTTTGCCCCAACACTTGTCACACATGTTGTTTTAGTCTAGAACCTCATCTAGCGAGGAAATTTTGCTTATTGCTTCTTTAACCCTTTTAAAGCCAAATGTATAATATTTGATACATGAATTTTCGAGACCTTTGCATCATCAGTGGGATATTTTTGGTCTTGAGAACCCGACTTAATAAATCAGAAATATGTAGGGAACAGAAAATGTATAAAAAGATTATACGGAAATGCCTAATGTATCAAAATTTATGCAAATATTATCAAATTTAACTTATATAAAATTTATGTTTTTTTCATACTGTTTCATAGAATTCAATGACAACTCTTATATTAAACGATCAGAATTTTCTGTCAATTATTTCATGGTTCAGGCTTTAAAGGCCTCTGTTTGTGGGGTTCTCTTATTGAATATGTTTGCCTTTCACCTAACTTGACCAAATATCTTCATGTTGGCTTTAAATGCAACAACATAATCTGAAAACTTGGTGTCAACAATTCAAACCGTGTCTGCTTTTAACAAATTGCAGGCAGTGAGTCTGCAGATTAACTTGTGTAGCAAACACCCGACACACACACACACACATTTTTCAAATTTAAAAAAAATGATGTTGAAGGCTTCTGCCACATCTGTGCTGGTTTTTGTTACAAACATGTTTTTGTGCTATTCTCATTCTAAAAATGCTAAAAATGTTAACAGGTTACACAGGTCAACCACAGCCGCGTACCCCAATCCATACAAAATTTGTTTCAATATGATGAACAACATGTTTGTGGCTAAGTAATAGGTTTCTGTTGCCTCTGTTTAAAAGAAGTTTGATAAAAGTTTATGCTTACACTATCCTTGTGATGGTCCCAGGTCATTTGCTGCAGACCCACAGCTAAGTTAGCTCTCCTCTGTTCTGAATTTCAGACTCCAGAAAATGGGGCAGAGAAACGCTCACCTGTTTCAAAAACCACAGCCCCTCCTCGTCAGGCTCCCAACAAGAACGGCACCTCTGCAGCGACTGCTAATAAAACTGCAGGTATATACAGATTACCTACTTGTGCGTAATTGTTTTATTTAAAAAGAATAAAAAGCTTGTCTCTGAGAGTCACTATGAAACTGGGCCAATGAGTCACACTGGCACCTCTAAGGCAAAATCTCACTGAACTGTTATCATATGTTGCACTTTACATTCAACTGAAAGCTTTCGTAGACACCACACTAGTATTTTTATCTGCACATCACAAACAGTATCTCACCTCTCTAAGAAAAGATGCTGTGAATCATCCAGGGACATATTGTGTCAAACTGGCATCTTTTCATTTGTTCTCAGCCATCAAAAATGACAAGACTGAAAACAAGACAGGGGAGACCAAGAAACCCAAAACTACAGGTAAGAAAATGCATTTATATTATCAGTTACAATATTAAGAGCTATATAAGATTGCTTTATATGAAAATGATGAGAAAAAAATTACATGGACCACTTATTTTCCTCTTTGTTGGACAGTACAGTTTATATAAAAACATAAAGACTTTATTTTTCCATTTATTGACATGACCCTCTCAAATTAAACTTTGTTTCTTTTTGTTTTAAACCTCAATTGTTACAACTTGTTCTAATTAGGTTTTCCTTCCTTTCCTCTACAGCACGTCCTCGCCCAACATCCACAGCCACTCCGGCTACCCCATCTGCCTCCACCAATGGTGAAGGTGCATCCACCCATCGCCGCCGTGTCATCACAAAACCCCCTGTGCCCAAGCAGACTCCCTTGGAGAAAAAGCCCGCAGCTCCTCGCCCTCCCCGAACCCCCCGACCCATTAATGCTCCAACGCCAGACCTGAAGAATGTGCGCTCCAAAATTGGATCCATCGACAACATCAAGTACCAGCCGGGCGGCGGGAAGGTAAGGGGATTAAAATGGAGGGAGCACCTGAGAGGTCAATAAATAATTCAGAACAGAGATGTTCCTGTCAGGATTCCTGAAAGGCAGAACAAATGACCTGGTGGTTTAGTTATTCAAACAGCTGGCAGATTCTGCATTATGATAACTTGTTTTTCTACTTGTGGTTTTATATTGAAGTTATATTACAAAGCAATAAACGCTAATTATCTGTCTAAGACAGCCCAGCTAATCGCATCAAATCTTTGACTTTGTAGGATACTGAACAAGCTTATGATGACTGGGAAGATGAATATACTCTGTTGAAAAACTTATAGGAATAGGAAAATAAAACAACCTAGGCTTTAATTTCAAAATATACATTCAGTGAGAAACAAAAACTTCTATTTAGAAACAAAAAACAAATGACAGCTGCCAGTGTTGTATTTACCCCTAATAATTTCTATTCAATGGATATCACCCAATTATATTAACTTTTAAAGTTACTCAGTGTGTCAAGAAACATTTAATTTGTACGTAAATGGCTTCTTGTTTATCTAGGATAAAAATATGATTTGACACAGAGATATTTTTCTCTTAACTTTTCAAAAATAAAGAAAAGACATGTCCTTATTGTAAGGCCAATGTGTGGTGGCCCAAATGGCTCCAAAAGCAGTAGCTAATATTATCAGTCAAAACAATAACAATAGAGGAACCTAATAAATGATCAGAGGTATGAGCAGCTTGAAGGGTCACAAAATAAAATAAATAAGATCTTTAATGCTCGCTATTTAAGGTTTTATTTCATGTTTGTTTAGCCTTCCAAAGTCACCTAGATTCACACATATAAAATATTGCCTGTGGCACTATAGAGTATTTATTCATTATAAAAATATTAGTTGTTTTTTGGTATTATTTTTTCGAATCAGAAAATGTGACACCACCTCTCCTTGTGTGGGTAGCACCCAGTCGCTGCAGCATGGTATCATGCCACTCCTGATGTGCGTATCTTCTTTAGAAAGGCATGTCTAAGACCTCTCACAGCTGAAAAAAAACATTTTAAGGAAGTCTTTAAATGTACAGATTCACTTAACATGGGGACTTCATATCCTATGTGTCACTTAGGAGCTATACAGTTTCCTATAATCCTTTGCATGACAAGACTTGTGGGTACAGCCCACTGCGTGAAATTAAACAAAAAAATGTTTTTTAATGGACTGTGTGAGACATTTAAAGATACAGACCTTTATATGTTTGGGGTTTTCTAATGGAGAGCTTCAGTCGTGCATTACATTTGTGTAACTTGCCATTTGTGGGTTTTTTTCGGAGCGCTGTAGTCCTAATTTTACCAGAATCAACCAGGTGCGTTTCCTTCACGTAATGACATCCAGAAGGCTAAAGGCTGTCCAGATTTCCTAGAGTTTCCTTCATACCCAAGATAGTGTCCTTACTGTGGACCCCACAAATGAGGAAGGAATGGAAGCTAGGACTAGAAGCTAGGGGCTACTATTTGCTGTAATTGGATTGAGGGGGCGATGGCCACTTGTTTCCCAGGATAGGGAGGGGCTGCTGCTCTAAGGGCAGATTTTTTCGGGACATGCATGAGTCAAGCAAAATACCATGCTGGGCATAGGACAAAAGAATAAAATTACAACATATTTGAAAGCTCAAATGCTTTTGCATAAAACTGCATTTCTAAGAAAGTATTTATTTTAATGCTTCTGCAATAACAGTGAAAAGTACTTATAGGAAAACATTATTTTAAATTCTTAATATGTAATTAGCTGCAACACCTGGGAACAAAACCAAGAACAGAAGGTATAGAGGCGCTAAGATAATAATGAGATCTGGTGTTTAAATGCTGGCCTGCTGACTACCACTGAGTTCTTGCCTAAAGGGAACACCCATTAGCTGTTGCTATTCTGACTTCTCTTTGTAATGTCCAAGCTTTTCTCAACCGGACTACACTAAAATTTAGTTCAACTCTATTTCTTTCCATTGCTCTATTACGCAGAAAGTTTATAGCACACCAGAAGCAGCTCAGGCGTTTATAAAAGAAAACTGGATATACTGTTAGTTGTTAAGTTACAATATGTAAAGAAAATGTTCACATAAACTAAGTAATAGGTTCACATAAAAAAAAACAAATACTTTATTTGGAAATGTTAATAGATAAATTGTATAAATCTTCAGTTAGTGGACATTTTAAAACTAATCATCATTGCACTTTACAGGATTCATGTTATTTTACAATAAAAAAAAACTATTTCTTTTGAGGATATTTTTTTAAACTGTGAGGTTTACTGAAATATGTCTCACAGAGCATTGATTATAATTGCTCTCATTATGAGGAGATAAGCAGCTATAAATCTCTCCGATAACATCTTTCTCTTTCCCGGCATTGATCCTCTGCCATCCTTTTATTTCATCATCTTTCCTCTGGCTTCCTCTGTCTGTCACTTCCATTCAGCATGCACCATTATCAGGATTCATCCCTGTCTAATTTTTTTGATCTAATGTTTCGCCGTTCCTACTGAGAGTCTCCTTCTCTATAACATACATGGACAGACACCAGCAGAAACTGTATACATGCACATGACTGACATCTTGTCAGTGAACTGAATAGGTTCCCCATCTCTCTCTTCTCAATGTTTGTGACCCCCTGTCTTGAGGAGTGAATTGTGCTGTCACTTTGAATCATGGCCATGATCCTCTTATCAACTTGCCTTGCCTTGTGATAGTCTGTCAGTGCAGATCATCATCGATTGTCCATCTTCTCAAAGTTTTGTTTTGCAGAAGCTGTTTTTTTGTTTTTGTTTTGGTTTTTTTTGTCCGTGTGTGTGTGTGTGTGTGAGGGGGGGATATTAGAGTCACACATCGCGATCATGAATGCCATTAAATTTCAGCCAGCCTATTTGTCATGGTAGGATAATAGTACAGCCAGCGGTTTTACCAATTTCAAAAACAAGAATAGTTTGCCTTTACTTTGTATTTTGTTAAATCTACAGAAGTAGATTTATGTGTTAGATTTAATTACTCAATACAGAAATGTTTTGGACCAGTGAAATGCAGTGATGTGAATAATGTCAATGTGCCAACTACAGGTGGAAAACTAAACCAGAGCAAAGATGGCTGTGTTGGTTTTAGCTAGAATCCCCTTCTTTTTCTTTTTGAAAAACAAGCAGCTGTTACTGCTGATTAAATTGGTTAAAAGCTCGACATGGGAGGCATGTACCACTTGATTTACCCAATCAGCTCAAAGAATTGTACTCAATGTCCCTCTGCTTTCCGAAACACTTTCTACAAGACTCTTTACAGTTGAATACTTTGTGGAATTCAAATTGAACTAGACGTATCCATCTGGCTTATGCCAGGTCAACAGACGTCTAGTGACGTTGAAGAATTTGGAGGCCTCCAAATTTTCTTCTGACATTTGAGGTCAGATATTTGAAACTTTGGTACAACTAGTTAATGATCCCAAATATCCATCAAAACTAGTTCAGAAACATACAAAGCAGACTAAACATTAAGTTTAGAAATCTCTTCCACTGGACCAAATATTATAGCTAAAATGTCTAGGTAAGGCTTGAAACCTTTAAACCAAACAATTTTATAAAATTCATTTTTTTATAATTTTCAATCAGAGTAATGCTAGAAGCATATGGGGGCAGCCAATCAGGTTAGGCCTCTCTTTAATAATATCATAATCCAAACACAGATATTTTAAATGTATAAAAGATGCATAATCTTATTTTTGTTATTGGCTCATGATAACTTTATGAATCTGCTTGAATTCAAAAGTGTATATACAGTTGATTATTTTTCTTTTAACAATTTCAATTATCATGGGGATTCAAACCTGCTTGTACGGTTCTTTCATAATGATACTGCACTGGAAAAAGCCTGATAAATGGATGACCTCTACAACAAAGATGGGTAACTGTAAACTTTAGACTTAAAACTGTACACAGCTCTGCTGCATGAATAACTACTTTAGTATATCTAGACATGCATTTTAGCTCAATTTAATGCAGATTTTAAAAAGTGTTCTAAGATACCGTATAACTGTGGTAGTGTAACATCTGTTTACGTTATATTTATGTCAGTAGAAGATGAGCAACTGGATTAAACTGTTTAATCTTTTTATATGTTTGTATTTATACACAGCCTTTAGAGAGAGGAATGTATTTTTGCAATTATTCTGTATGTAGTTAATTCAAATTAACTGTTGTATTCTCTCAACTTAGTAAACTTCTTTTCTGTTTCGTTATCCTTTTATTATATCTTGAATATGTTTATGCATTTAATTCCCCTCAGAAAGTGAAAGATCCTGTTTGTTTCTTTGTAGTTTAAGTATACCTACCCCATGTAAAGGACCCTGAATTAAATTGTCTGTTTATCTAGAAGAATATTCTGTCATTCTGTTCCCCTTAAAATGTGCAGAGCCCTCTGTAATGTCATCCTTGTGTCCTTAACCTTCTTGTGCCTGGTCATGCTGTGGAGCCGCAGGGTAGGCTACAGCGGTCTGTTGCTGGTTGGAGCAGCTCTCAAAAACCTTAACAGATTTGACAAATCCTCCAAAGACCCACAGAGAAACCATCTTCATTCAATTTATCTAGAAGAACAACATGCATCTGTTTTAGCATCACTTAGCGTCATACTGTACCATATTAACCCCTTTGTTTTGTTTTTTTGTTTTTTATCCTAATCACATGATCAATTAAAGTTATTCAAGCTGTATTTAATTGCCTTGGATTTTCAGGGTGATGCGTAATTGTGTTTTGCAGGAGGCCAAGGGTTCCTTTTGTCTTATTTCTTTTCTGTAAGACATACTGTTGGTTTCCACAATTCCACTGCTGCTCTGAATTAATGTTACAAAGACTCTATGTCTACTCTTTGTCTTTGCTTTTTTTATATTGCTATTTTTATTTGTTTTTAGTTTTATCCATCAGAGGTTAATCCATTTTTTTAATTTAAACAGTGGCATGGGACTGGTAGCATGGTACTGACAGTACTGCAGTTCAGTGTAGAGATTTTTCATCTGATTAATAATTGATCTTTGCTATTTTATGCAGTTTTCAACAGTGCCTTTGCAAAAGTATTTACACAAATGAAACCTTTTTTATGTTTTTCTTCCATTGCAACCCAAAACTTCCTTGTATTTTATTTGTGTTTTATTTAATATACCGATTAAAAGTCATTATCAAATAAAAAGTGCAAGGAAAAAACTATTTTAAAATCAGAAAATGACTAAGTCTCATGGAGAAAAACAAAAAGTATCCTGACTTTTCTGAGATATTTCAAAATCTTTGATACAGTTAAAGTGGGTCAACTTTTAAAAAGCAGGAAACCACCTGCAGAGCATCCATCCGTGACTTAGAGATTTATAGACTTTTATTTTGAGTTTACTCTGAGGAATGAACATATCAATTCAGTGCTTGGTAGAAGATAGAAGATCATAACTACAGTCAAGCCAGCCTACCCTGTGGATTATTGTTAGCATACACTCTCCATCCAATTATCCTGAGTTAAGAAGGAGGCAAAAACTTCACTTGGTGTGTAAAGCTGCAACCTCAAAAGACTTGCAGTTGATAGTACAATGAATTAAATTGGGGGGCTGAATATATATGCAACATGTTTTTGTAGAAATCCAATAAAATGCAAAGTTCGTAAATGAAAAACATGAAAATTCACATGAATACCTCAGCAAGACGCTGCAACCGTTGCTTCTCCGTTACATGATTCAGTCTTAGTTAAGAACTAACCTGTTATGATTATTTTTAAGCTGCTCTATGTGTTTCAGTTTCTTAGTCTATAAATTGCTGCCCTGATCCATGTAATCCCTTGTACTCAGCTGTTTGAAAGTTGTACCCAACTGTTTGAAAGTTGTCATACATCTAGACCGTCACCCTTTAGAGTAGATTTGCTTGATTCATGTTGTGTTTTTCCCAACACAATCTTTCATGCTTATTGACTGTAGCACCCCTCACATTTATGTGATTTATCCAACCTTTCTCCTTTTGACACACCTCATGCCCTCACTGACTCCTGCTCTTCCACGTCGTTGTGCTTTGGCATGTGGTTAGTCCAGGTTTTTATTGACCAGGGACCTGGTTGTCTCCCCAGGTCTCCTCCACCCCGAACAGCAAGACATCAGACTCCTCCACCCCTGCCGCCAAGGCCAGAGTGAGTCTCTGCCACCTGACGCACCACTACATGCTCCAACAGATCTGCATTGTCCACATACGCCACCCGTACTATCCACATCCATCCAACACACAACATGACTCCCTGTTCATGTCAAGATTAGAAAAACTTGCCAAAAAGATGTAGTCTACAATGTATTGTTCACATATTATAGTATATGCAACTTTAACTGGTTGTTTTAGAGTAATATTTCCCATCAATTAATCAAAAACTTAACTATGTTGTAGAAGTAGTACCTTTCGTTAAGGAACATTATTCCACTGTCCTGTGTTTGTATCAGCCAGTGTTAAATTTTATTTTCCCTTTTATGAAGTGAAGTAGTGAGAGAAGGCTTATGGTGAAGCTCAAGACTATTAATATCTTTGCATGTCACCACTGTTATTCTTACAGTTTTTCTTTAATCATGAGCTCCAAGCCTTCAAAGGTTGAAAGGCCTATGTGCCATCACCCAAATTATTAGCTCCCTCTGCAAATTTTGAATCAGATTCAGTTCAGGATGTTGGTTTCCAAGCATAAATTACAGCAATCAAACACCTGGCTGACTTTCCTCCTGTAAAGTCTGCCAGGGGGTTGATTGCTGTAGAACCAATGAAGATTTTGTCACTTATTATTGAGAAGGAACATGTTATTCTTATAATTTTTAACATTATTATATTTTTTAAATACAATATAAATAAAAAGCTATATTTATTTATCTATCTATTATTTTACATTGTTTTACCATTTTTAAGACCCGTCTGTCTTGTTCCCTTTTGGAAACAAACTTTATTATCTAAATCTGCCAGCAGTTTGAACAATCATGGATATATCTGTACCTTTGTGATGTTTCTAATGGTTTATAACCCCAAAATTTAGTTGTTTCAAAAATTATAGATTCAGATTTTGTGCATCCTTACTGCTGCTGTTGTGACCATACTGTTAACTTAAGTGCACCAAACAAATGCCATAAATCCTCTAAGTAAGCAGATAACATTACTTCCACCTCCACATCCTATCATTCTGACTGAAGTACATGGTGATACATATTAATTAATGCTACATCTTTTATGAAATGGCGTCTTTCAAAGTGTTGGCCCTGTTCTTCTCTGCTGTCTCTGACTTGACCCACCTCTGACTTTGGAGTCAGTTAAAAAATTAACTTCAAATTTGCACAAAAGCTACATTGCAACTGTCAGCATGTCAAGCTGACAAATTGAGAGACTGTTGTGCTTCTTCAATTTCAGTGTTTCTTCTCAACCAAATAATTTCATCTCCTAGTTACAGTGACAAGGCAGAGTTCTAACAGAATAAGAAAACAATAAGATGCTTGAGAATAAACAAACAAACTCTAGGCTGTTTTATTATGGATAAATCCTTTTAAAAGCATTTATATCCCTTGACTTCTCACATTTTGTGAGACTTTAGCAAATATTTGATAAATGAAAATCAGAAAAGTGCAGTTTCTGGCTTTCTAAAAATTAAATTTTCTAAAATTAAAAATTTCTAAAATTAGATTTTGATCATTTACCATGGTACATGAAAGTTTGACGTTTTGATGCATGAAAAAATGTAAAAGAGGGCATGTAAACATTTGCAAATCATGTTATATTGCATTACCCCAGTCCCATATTTGTTTTTAAATCAGCTTTTCCAATAATATTCTTATACCACGGCTTCTACTCATCTCAACATATAACATGTTTTTCCTTAAATAGAGGAAATGGTGCAGAACATTACCAGTAACTTAAGTGGGCCTTTAAGATTAAAAGCTACCAATCTCACAGTAACTTCAGGTTGATGCTTGAAATCAATTAGAAGAGGTAACGTGATATAAAGAGGTAAAAAAAAGACACAAGTAGAGAAATATGTGTTTATACGCAGCTGCTCTTTTATGTTTTCCGAGTGTAGTTGTGTGTGTGCGTATGTGTGTGTGTGCTAACTGTGCTTAGTGAGTCATCCATTGCCTGTGCCACCTGCGTCATCATGCCGGTTTTTATCCAGGCGAAGGAGACTTAGACACAAAGAGATTGGAGGAGGCCTTCTTACGTCTGCTGCTGGGCTTTTTTTATTTCACACTACAACCAAAGAGGGAACTGCAACAGTAAATGAAGCATGTAGAATATGTAGTCGAGATCCATGTGATTAATCTGTGTTTTTTCCACATTAACAGTGAGTTTCCTTGTTCTAATAAAAGAGAATTTCTGTACTCTGAAATATTAGTAATAATCATCATTATCTTTATTTTTTCATTGCAGCTTTGTAGGCAACAATAAAGTGTTCTGCATTTAAATCCTTAGGGAGCAGTTGGCTGCCTCCGTGCAGTCCCTGTAGAATTTCCTTGAGCAAAGGTTCTTGCTCAGGAACTTATTGGAACAGTCCCTGTGCTTTGGAACAGTCCCTGTGCTTTGAACAAGTGAGCCTGCAGCCTTACCTGGATGAGGGAACCTTGCTTAAACCACAAGCCATCACTTAGCAAAGAAACTATGTATTTTTTTCTAAGGATACTGCTACCTGTGGCCAAAATGCAGAACTGCAGCACGTAGCTTCTGCTCCTGCTTGGCAGGGTTACGTTTTTTTCACCTTAGGTTGAGTTGCCATTGGTGTTTGAGTTTAGCTGGATGCCAGTGGCTTATGAATATCCACAAAATCCATCCTGATTATAACAGTTCTATTGTTTGCTAGATTCACATTTAACATGAACACGCTTTACGTCCCGTCCACAAAACAGCACAGGAACTTTCAACCGGAAGTACATTCAGGAAAACTAGGATACAGTGTTATAGTTGCATCTACGCTGAACTACTGAGGTGTCTCGTCATCAAAAATTATTATAGGTGTAAAGACAGTATTTTGAATATATTTTTCGGTAAAAAAAATAGATCAAGTCTCTTTTAGTCATAGTTTTATCATCATTGTTTTTAAGATTGCATTAGATATTATTTTATCTCAGTGCAGAAACTAAACGCTTTAACCAAAATCCATACTGTTGTGAACACAATATATAAAATAAAAAACGTGTTCCTTCTTTGTTATGTTGTACTTTAATTACTATAGAAGTTTTATTGCTTATGCTGGCTATACTGCCAAAGAACAGTTTTCGGCTAAATCTACTTCTCCCACTTTAAATTCACGGCCAGAAATATAGAAATCTGTCATTAGAAAAGAATTTTAATCAGAGCTGGGAAGAGTACCCAGAATATTGTAAGAGTAACTGTACTTTGTCGTATTTTACTCATGTAAAAGTAAATGGTAAAGTTAAATGCACATTCTAGTGTTTTTAAGAATGAGTATGAATAAAAACATGTAACATAAAGTTCATTAATAACACAATTTCTCTACTATATAATTCTAACTATTATTATTACAATAACTTATCTAAAACATTATAGTGTTTGTTTTTTTATCTTGATCCTGATTACCACATGCTAGGTCTACATAGTACTTTTTTCAGCTTACTTTGCAGAACAACTGTCAGGACAGGGGTTTATATAAGCAATTGGCCATCTGGGGCAAAAATGTAATGCCCTATACATGATCTGAATGTGACTAAATGGTCAAATAAACTTTAGCTAAATAAATCAGTATAGGTCAAACTGAAGCATTCAGAATACAGAAAGAAGTACATCTCTAAAACGTGAAATTAAGTATTGGCATTATTGAGTCATCACTGTAACATTTGAGTAGCACTTGCCTCTAATCCCCATTAAATTGCAAGGCAGATATACAGCAATCCATTTGGCCAATTAAACGTGTCGCACTAGAATTTATTTGAAGCTGCTATTATAGTTATTGTAAGGATTCACTTTTGCTTTATTAAGTTCCTTAGTGTCTTTCTGTAGCTTAAGTTATTAATGGCAAGCCCTATGTTGGGGTTTTATTGAAACATTTTTCAAGCATTTTCAGTGTTTTTTTCCATAATATGTTAGAATGTAGCAGCTTTACTCAATATTTATTTAACATTGGCATAAACATAAAACATTAGTGCCTATACTGCGAAAAGGTCAGTTTATTCAGTTAACCCCCAACAGTACTTTCAGTAAAGAACTTTTATGCATGGTTCAAAGTGTGGGGAAAAAAGTAACTAGAAAATACGGTATGTTTTTTTTTTTGAGGGGGAATGAGGATGAGCTCTAACAACAACTCTCTGTGAAAAATAACCTTAAGGCTTTTGATCATTTAGTTTTTTTTTTTAATACAAAACTAAGAGAATGTTTTGGAAAGACCAAAAAAGCGATACTAATTTTCCCTTCATTTGAGCAGGTATGTAAAATTATCTCAGTGAGTATTATTTCACTTATATTACCCCATTAAATAATGATATAAATAATGATATATGTTTTGCACTTATTCTTTTTTTCCTATTTTAGGTGCAAATATTCTATTGCAATTCATTTTACTCACCTACTTAATTAAACTAAATTGCAAGTATACTCATTTCAGAAAAGTTTTAGCTACATTTAGTTGACCTTTTCCTGTGAATTGAGTCACCTTTAATCAATCAATTCTGGCCATCCTGAACTGCTTTTCTTTACAATGTTTTGTTTGAACTTCTGGAAGTGCTGTTTTTTTTCACATACCATTAGGGAATACCGTGTCACACAGCAGTGCGGCCTTAAACTACCAGGCCTCAAATGTTTTTTATGATATCTTCAATTGAATTCTAGAGTTGCATAGGGACTGATCCAAAATAAAGTC
>JAUZNJ010032366.1:0-13710 GCA_034780135.1 Jordanella pulchra | reverse complement strand
ACAGTCTTCTACATGCTTTGCAAGTGGGAAAACCTGAAAAATTAACAGTGTATCAAATACTTGTTCTCCCCACTGTACATGTATCAGTCTGGGAAGGCTCCCTTGGGAACTGCTTGAAAAAAAGAGTGGGGCATTCAGCTACAATGTTTTGGGATGATTGGGTACCTGCCTCTCATGTCGAGTTTTTTGTTTCAATACTTGCGTCGTTAACTGATAAGTTAAACTCTTACCAGATCCGGCCGGGGGGAACGTGCAATCATCCTCCCATCTCCAAAGGCAAAAATCCCAGCGTTTTGCTCGTTTTTCAAAAAAAAAAAAAAAAAGAAAAATAGAGGGTATTACAGCTAAAACGACGCAGCCATGTTTGTTTTACTTCAGCTTTCCGTCTTTGGATGATGTGGTGACATCATACAAGTCCCCGCATTTCATTGGTCTGAAACATTTCCTTATCGAGTTAAACACCTCTTATATTTTTGTTAGTTTGTGAATTCACATATCTCGTGACAATTCATTTTGCTCACAAGGTAAAGGAAAATTACTGAAATTACTAGTTATATTAATCTAAACTTTATACAGACAATAATACTACAGCCTAATCTTTATCTATATTAACACTGAATCCAAATAAGACTTTTTTAAGAACGTGTCTGGAAAAGGATTAACCTAAAGGGGGGTGGGGGGTTGAAAAGGTAACTTTATCTAAACCTCACTGTTCAGAGAAAATGTTGTTTCTTATTTAAAAATTTCCTACTTTGCTTTTGCTCATGGTGCTGCTGTTTGGTATAGATGGAAATATCTAAAAGTCAGAAATAAAAAAAAAAACTAAAGGCAAAGTTTGTATTTTAAAGGAGAGCTTTTATGCCCTCTCAAAGGGAGATTGATCCTAGGTGAACTTTTACAGCAGCTAAAAAGAGCAAGGCTACTTGTTTCCCTCTGTTTATACTCTTAGTTCTTATCTAAGGTAAGATGTTGGCTGCAGTCTCATATTGAATGGACAGACATCAATTTTCTTATCTAGGTCCTTGCAAGGAAGCAAATGAGTGTGTTTTGAGAAAGCTGAAAGATTTCTTCAAGGTGATTTGTACTGGTGTTAAATGTCAGTGCAAAGTTATTGTCAGATTACTGTGAATTTTCTTTTGATACATGACAGTGATTGTGTGTTTTGATTCCTGTCAAAATTACATTAAGTTAGATTGAGCTACTTTTGAAGAGGACATTCAAAGGCCATTTCCAGCTCAATATGTTTATCTGTGGACACAGCACAGCGGTTGTCTCAGTTGAAAATATTGCTATTTCTGTTAAGTTGCCTTTTATGCAGCCTCTCAAGTGAGGCAGAATATTACCTCTGGGCTTATTAATGCCTTCCTGCTAAATGTTCAGTTTAGACTGAATGGCTAAATCCCAGTAGCCTGCAAAGTGCTTGTCATCAACTTCCCAGAGAGGCTTTCCCAAGAACAACCTCTAAACATGTTCTTGATTTTAATTAAATTTAAACACCTGACAAAGACAAATCCATGTAGTAGTTTGTTTAATATTTTCACCAAATACCTTTGAGGGTGTGAGGTTCTGTGATATTGAAATGTAACAATCTTTCCTCAATGTAGTTTAGTCCGTCTCCCATCCATCAATTTTAAGCACTTCACCAAACAAAGTCGCGGGTTTTAGTATAACCTTCAAATAGATATGTGTCTCTTAATCTGAAAAAAGAAGGTAAGTTTTTATTCAGTTGCGATGCTTATTTTCTTAATTTGAGGAAATTAACTTCCCTGTTTTTTGCTGGCTGACAGCACTCGGTAGAAAATCCCTAAGAAAGCCATTCTAAAATCCTTTGTGGGACCTCGCTTTGGGATCTGGCAGAAAAAAGAAAAGTTGATTGACTGAAAGATAAATTTAGAAAAATTCATCAACGGCAAACCATTGCCATCACTACTGATGAGAAAGCTAGCATGTGCTTCATAGCTTTGTGACAGAAATGAAACGGATGTCAAATTTTCTGAATAACCATCTCTGTTTTAGACTGATCAAACCTGACTAGGGCTAGGCTTAACATATTCATTAAAACACAGTTTAAGATTAATACATTTACTATTAACTATTTTATTCAAACCTTTCTGGCCAAGACGCTTCACCCACGGTGGACGGTGGCACCTGGTTATGGCAGCCTTGCTTCTTTCAGTGGGCCCCAGAGCAGCTGTGGCTACAATGTAGCTTTGTTTGCATAATTTGGGTAAATGAATGAATGTCGGGTAAAATGCTTTGGAGGTCCCTGCCTTGAAAATATGCCATATACTGGAAGTAAAGGCCATTTACTATTTTGGTGAAAGGAAAAAAGTAAGCCTTTTTAAATTTTTAATGGTGTTATCCCACTTGAAGTCCCACAGTAACCATAAAAAAAGATCGTTGTGAATGTAATAATCAATCATTTATGTTATCATAGCAGCATTATAATAGTAGTTGCTTTTCTGTCCTGTTTAATACACAAAAATCCTGGTATCACAAAGTAAAAAAAAAAGTCCTACTGTCTCATACATACCGTTTAAAAGCTAAAACCAAATAGGTAAATCAAACTGGATTGCCAAAGAATCAGATCCATGTACCAGTTATATGGTCTCTAACGAGCTAAGTTAACGAAGGCATTCGTGTTTCCCGTTAGATGAAATCTAATGGCTTTTTCATGATCTCCTGACTATTAATCTAGTACCATTAAGTCATAACTTCATTTTGTCCCCAACAGGTAGTTAATATTGTCGCTGTGAAAAATATCAATGTTGACAAAAGCATTTTGTCTAAAGCGTGAAGTCAAGCCTCATCAAGCTGTCAGCAGGGTAGCAGGCTTGGTCCAATGTTAACAACAACATATTAACTGCAAGCATGGGCTGGCTATGGAATAATAAAGAAGACGAGGTTTCTGAGAGACATGCTATACAGAAAGACATCAGTTGCAAAAGAAAAAAAACACATAGAAAGAACTTTAACAACTGCATTTGCATCTCTTTCTGAAACTGCATCTTTTATTGCAATTACCCCATTTTATTTTCTCTGCAGCTAAATATTACTGGTTGTAATGGGTCTGTCACTACCAATGTCGGATTTTACTGCAATATCAAAATGAAACCTCACAAGCAATTTCTAATAGCTGGATTCTTGTTAGCGAACGACTTGAGGTTTTAGCTCTAGACCACACAGAGAAGCCAGGCAGAACGAGTAGGTGTTTTTCGATAAGTGAAGCCTTTAAGATGTCTTTAAACCTTTCACATCAAGCAACAGCACAATGTGTACATTTCCATGTAGGAACATTTTATCTGGTGATCTTAAGGAGCCGATGCGTAGGAGGAATGAGCTAGTGCTGCCTGTGGACCTGGTCAAACTGCAGTAGGTGGCTTTATAAAGCACAGGCAAAGAGCCACTTGAAGTCAGCACTTACATTGAATACACATAAGTGTTGTGGGATGTCAGACAGAGCAAAAGCCCACTGAAAATCAAGCTTTTCTTACTGTCCATTAATGAGACACCTTATTTTCAATGTCTCATTTCTATTTAATAAGGTGTCAGGTGTAAGGTTTCACTCTTCTTCTTGAACATTTATTATGCAGGTTTTCCTTTTTTCCTTGCCTGCTTACTATGAAACTAGAAGTCAGGCTGGTTACAGATTATTAGGGTACAAGATTCTGGGCTCAAAACAACAAAGGTTGTGACAAATTCACATCTAATAACATAAAGTAAAAAAAAAAAACATTCTTGCTGATTTGGTTTGCTATCTAAAATGTTCAATGACGCATCAGAGTGAAAGGTTAAACTCAAGCAGTTCTATTGACATTGCCTTCAGCCCGGGCATTTGAGGGGAAAAAAATCCATCTAGGGAGATGGCACAAATGCCGTTATCAAATGTCACAAGATCTATAAAGCTCTTTGTGTATCAGCTCAGATGTCGGCCAAGCATTGAGAATGGTCATCATTTGAATTGTAATTTGTCAGAAGCCCGTTTGTCCAGGTGATGCTGAGTCATGGCTCATGCTCGCTACTTTCCTCCGGCAGAGGTTTACCTTGATGCACTGGTGTCACATTAGAAGTATTAAAGCTACTGGCCAGACTTCTCTGTAAAATGAATCAAACTCGCCTTTGATATAGTTTGGCTCCTGCTAAGCAATATTTAACGGGTGATATTTTTCATCTCTGTTTTCCTATAAAGATCCACCCTCAGAAAATGAAAGTTTCACATGGTTACCACGACATCACACAAAGCGTAAGGCAAATTTATTTCAAGATGCCCCTTTGTATATTTTGAATCAAACTCCTCCATAACAGGTGCTAACTTGCATTTTTTTTAAACCTGCAGAAAAACGGTCGAGCAAAAAAACCCAGAAGGGATAGCAGACAATGAAATGTGCTGTTTTTTCACAAAGTGTTTTGTAAAAACTGTATTTTGTTTAATCCTGCGGAGAAAAAACATTACAAGGCTGTCTATTTATTCAAAAACGACACCACTGGATAGTATCATACAGCATTTCTGCACTTTAAAAGTCTATCAGTAAAATTTGACAGTCTTTCTTCCCTAAATAAGCTGCAGGATGCAGAAGCATAAATCCGTCACTCAGAGGGGGAGACTGCAGCGTCTGTGGGTCGAAACTCAAATATGCCTATCGGCTCTTAAAACAATCTCTCTCCCAATCTTGAGAACAAACATACAGCATATTTCAAAACATATTTCATATCCATCTGAGAAATAAATACTTCTTGGAATCTCAGTGGCACTCTCCCACATCAGATTCCCCCAGGACTAGACTGCAATTTGCAGAGCCGAGGTGTCCACCTCCACACCAGTCTGATGGCAAGACTGCTGCAAATTACTCATGACACTTCCTCTGATGACATTTTTAAAACCGCTTCCCTGTTGAATGGCATCTCTACACCCCCCCTCCACCCCTCTTTTTACCTTCCATCCAGCACCATCAGACCCAACACGCATTAATTCCCCCCGTCTGGTCGTGTCACAATGGCACAGCAAAGATTGCTGGCTCCTGCTTTCACCTGACTGACCCCTCTGAGCAGGTGCTGGATCTGATCCAATCACAGTCAATCTTCTTTAAACATTTCATTCTTTAAGCAGAACAGGAGCTCAAAATTCCATCATTCAATGACCCGATCAGTCGCCGATAACACAATCAAGCCAATCCCGGCTTATCCCGAGGGAGCCATTTCAACGGGGACAGCTGGGAGATGAGTCTACAGACCTACAGAAAGATGTCAATCTCCCTCAATCCCAGGCCCTTTGTGAGCCACCTATGATGCAGAGCACTGCCTGAAAAGCAGCACCAGCAAATTAGAAATCAATCTTTTTCTTTAACAGATCTGACATTGCAGTTAAGATTCACTACATTTAAGGCAAATACTCTAAAAAGGCATGATTGTTTTAAAGAGCTAGTTTTAAAAATGCTAACATTTTCTGTCATAATGTTGGTACTGTTTAAATTTGTTTTGATGTGTGAAAAACTGGGGTTTTTACTGACTAAATGGAGTAAGAGCTGCCGCTGTGCACTTCCTGTCAGCTAGCTGAAAGAAGAAAAATATAAACCCATAGTTACAACAAAGACAAATTCAATGTGCTTTTTTTCTTTATATACTTGTATTTCTGAAAACAGATCAGAATTGCAGAAGCTGATAACGCTCTGTGCAATAAACATCAGAAACTTACCAAGAGTTAATCTAAGATGAAAAAAAGTTTCATTCTAAAATTAAAATATCTTTTTAAGATGGAAATAGCACAGAAAGTGCCAGAGTGACTTAGTTCCCTCTTTATCTAGGCAAGATAGGATAAGGCACTGCTGCCTTCCTTCCACCTGTTGCTGCATGCTGCATTTCTTTCAAGCTGAAAGCAATTTAATTTTTTTTTCTCACTAAAAAAGAAAGATAAATTTGATGGGTGAAGACACTTGTTATACTTTTGCTTCTCTATAAGGAGCTGCATGGTAGCACTGTAGAATATAAAGAAGGCAATCTTCAGCAATTTTATCACACAGATTAGCTTAGATACATCATTTGGTAGACTACAATAATTAACAAGAAACAAATTCAGACAAACATTTGGCTAGCTGGAGCAACCTTTAGTAGTTTTTATCCACACTTCATATGTATGTAGAAGACTAAGACTTTAAGTAGTTTAAAACTAGTAAATCGGATGTCATAGTTAAAAAAATAGACTTAAAAAAGAAGATATTATCCGATATCATCGCTGCAATATTCAATAACATAAAAATGTCCGGTTTTCCTAATATCAAGCATAACATGCATAATCAATGTGCTTGATTATTGCTACAAAAATCAGCCAGTCTGCCCCCTTAATTTTACTATTTATCAATCTTAAAATGAAGAGATGGCACAGATAAAATATCTTAGTTTGAAATATTGCTGCATTGTATTATTTTAGCTGCAACAAAATAAGTGTTTGTATTTCTTTTAAAAAAAAAAGAAAATATATTATGTAATGAATTTTGTTTTGGGTTTTTTTTTCATTTGCTTTTAACCGGAGAATCTCTAGCAGCCACAGTGACACCTCCATGTGTACAAAGACAAACGTACTCAAATAAAACAGTCCAAGCTCTGAAATAGACCTCTAATTTTCAGCAGCCATTTAAAAGCCACTCAGATGGAAATTTTGCTGGGCCACTGGGCAAATAAAGGTCAAGGGGGATACAAAACAGTTTGTCTAACAGCCCAGCACTCCCAGCCCCCCCTCCCCACCTGGCCGTACGGCCCTGCAGCACAGCACTCATATCCCCATTCACAGCTCATTCATTTATATTGCACTGCCCTCCTCACTGCTAGTCTCAGCCGCTAACTACAAGTGACTGCAATGAGATTGAAGCCTCTGGCTAAATCTCCACTACAGGGCCCATGCTCCATCATTGCTGCTCTGATCACTCCTTCTAATCACTGGAACCAGACTATATCCTCAGCTGATTGGGTGAGTCACGGCACAGAGGAAACAATCACCGAATGTCAGCTGATGATGGACACCGAGATGTTGGAGTCTGGCTGGTCACTGCGAGCGACCATGTAAATTGCATGCAAATGTGCACCTGCACCAGCCGAGAAAGTGGAATGAAGGAGTGCGGCCTTTTGATTAGGTTCCTTTTTTTTTCCTGTCTGTATTTTTGTGCATTAATCATTCATGTTTGCTATTTTAGCCGATAAGCAGGGAGAACCTGTGAAGAAGTCTGAAGTGCAATTAATATTCTGCATCATGAGATCTATTTTAAGTCTGTCTAGGGGTTGTTGTAGAAGCCTAATGCAACCCAAGGTTAAATTTAGGTGTGCAATCAAACAGATAAGAGAAGAATGATGAGATCAATGATTAGAGGTGATTTGTAATCTCTGCACACTGATTCAAATGCACTCTCTAAGGACAACATTCCACACTATATTTCACTGATACTAATTGTCATCACGGACATTTTTGTTCCACTTAAAATACCTAAGAACCCTCACTAAGATTACGGGGCAGGTATGCAAAATTAATTTGTCCGCTTCTTAAACACTGAGTTATTTTTTTGCCATTAACAAAAAAATAAGGGCTCCCAAAATGTCAGCCGTGGTATTAGATTACCAGAGACCCAGAACGAATTTCGTGCACTCTCTTTCTAATGCGTTTATAATTTTGATTCCTTCCTTTATCTTCTTCATCTCAGTGAAAGTCTGGCCAGAGTAAAGAGCTAGTTCGCTCCTTAGAGGTGAAACACTGCAGGGAAATTGCACAGCAGCTGCAGGCTGAGATAGGACCCACACTGGCCTGACAATAATCGCTCATCCTTCCAGTGTCCTCCAATAGAGGTCATCACTCTTTCACTCAAAGAGTGACTTTTTTTTTTATTCTTCTACAAACCACTGCCTCATTGTATTCCTCGGCAATGACCTCTCTACCTTTATTTGTCCTGAGAACAGCGGCAGCTAACTGGTTAAGCTCCTCCTCCTCCTTCCCACTGTGCTCCGCCTCCAGGATCTGGCTCTAGACCAGTGGAGCGAGAGAACCAGCACTGCCTAGACATAAAGGGATGATTGTAGCTACCCAGTGACATGGAAGCAAGTAGTTCTGATGAAACTAAAAAGTCAGTTTCGAGGCCTGCACAGGGAGAGAAAAGCCCAGCTGAGAGAAAGGAGAGCAGTCAGTGAGCTGGAGCTGCTTTAGCTCAAGTAAGTGCAGGCACTATGAGGAGGACTCAAAGCCGATTACAATAAACCAATGAGGAAGCATTAACCAACACAGCTAATTATGCTTTTAACTGTAGAGAAAAAGCGGTTTTCATCCCTGGGCAGGGCTCTGCTGGGACGTCATATCCAAATACCACATCTATTATTTGATAAAGTAAATGCTTCAGAGGGACAATTTTGTTTTCAGGTGCTATTTCATAAAACATAAGATTTAGTTCATACTGTGCAATAACATAACATACCATAAGCTAGTGCCCGGAACAGGGCAGTTTGGACTTAAATAAAAAGACTTATATAAAAACTATGCCTTTTAAGTGAGACATTTAAAGCCAATCATCAGCTGTAGAGTTGCAGTTTTGTATAACTGCTTGGGAACTTTTAACTAAAATCTCTGCTCTACCAATAAATCCAAATCTTTTCAGGAATCTCACCCTTCTTGGTCTGGCCAGCTGCCTATGCAAATTATTGTAATCTGATTTCTGTGGTTTGCTGAATCTGATTCCAATGACAAGTTATTATCAATACGTCATCTAATGGAATCCCACAATGTTACATACAACACCTTCCACATTTATTGGCATTCCTGATAAAGCATTGAAATAAACAGATGTTTTATTGCAGTAGCATCATTTCAGATTTAAAAATCACATTTCAGTGGCGGAATAACACACCCGATTGAGAGATGATAATATTGTTTTAAAGAGTTACAATATTAAAAACACTTTAATTTTGGTACAAGAAAATATAAAGGCGCAATTGTCTTAGTCATTCCTTAGAATGGAAAAGACAAGAGAACTAGATGATCAGCTAAGAAAAATATTTGTTGGTCGTCATAGGTAAAATAATGGCCAAAAGAAAATAGAAATGGATGAAACTTATTCATGTCTCCAATTGGAAAAATTAAAATAAAAACAAGTTAAAGATATGAAAATGTGAGAACGGGGCTGGATGTGGACCCTAGTTTAACTGGGTGGTGGCTGAGCTTCTGCAGTCAAAACCTAGTGTTTTCCTTCTGTAGATGATACACTGGATACGGTCTTTCAATGATTCGGTAAATTTTGCAATTTGTTTTCTTTTTTTTTTTTACCTTAAAGAGGCATTACGGAGCTTTCTGATACTTTACACAGAACTGCAGCACTCTATGAAAAGTTTTTTTTTGTTTTGTTTTTTGTTTTTTAATCACCTTATGTGAAGTTGAGCTGGAAGCTGGTCACTTTTGAGGATCCATAAAATCCATCTTGAATATAACGAATGAAATGTTTGCTAAGTTGGACCCATTTAACATGGATACACTTAATGTCACATGCACAGAACAGCCCAGGAACTAAAAACAAGAACTTTCGATGTGTTAGCAAAGTCCTAAGGTATGGCATTCATACTGTGTATGATTTCTTTTAAACTGTAAGAAAATGGACTCTGAACAGAGAGCATTAAAGGCCATAAAAACAACATGTATACAAATGTAAGTAGCACAGAGGGAAACCAAAAAAAAACTTCTAATTGGATTTTTGACAAAACTGTGCAGTGTTTGATTTAATGAATTTATTTAATTTTTGAGTACCTTAAAAAATCGTCTTAAATCAATACTACAGATAATTAAATTGAACTGAAATATTAAAGTGACAGCTCAAGACAAAAGTCAGGAAATGAAAGCTTAAGTAGTGACCCTTACCATGTGGCCAAATAAGTTACAAAGAGGCTTACGGAAACACCGTCAATCTTTTGGAGTGGCAATTACTTGTGCGGACAGCTGATAAGGTGTGTAGATGAGGTGGCCTTCAAACGTCACACTTGGTTACACAAGCTGTGCCATAATGTAAAGACTGCAATGTAAATTAATTAAAACACAATGATAATCTTGTGGAAAGATATCTAAAGTCCTGAGCCAAGCCATATTAAAGACAATTCAACAAAACACTAAGGATGTAGTTATTGCTTCTCTTGAGATATAAACTCTTGAGATTTTCCTAAATTTGTTCCTCCAAGGACAGGATACTGTACTGTTACATCTTTACCATACTTACCAAAAGCTGTGGTTAGAGCCATGACACAAAAGTGTAACAACATTCATAGTTCTTAGATAGTTTTTAAGCCAATAACACCTAAGTCACAAAGGCAAAGAGTGGGACAAAAAGCTCCCTGATTAATTTGGCTTTATTGCCAAGCAGAAATAGCAGCGGGGCCCAGTTAAGAGTCCTTGAATATAAAGGGAAGCCAGGCAGTACTGATAAGATTGTCTCATCTGGCTTGCAGGCCTAAAGTGACATGTGCCGCTTGAGAGAGAGAAAAAAATGGATGGCAGGATGTGGCTACTATTAAGCAGGTAATGGGATCCATCCAAGATGCATTAGAATCAGTCAAACAAAACCACACTTCAGGTCTGTTCAAATGACTTTCACAATCACTGCAGATGCAAACCTTCAGTTGACAAAAATAAATAAATAAAACTGTCTCTGGCTGTACAGGCAGTTACCAAGAAGCTGTGCGTGGCTCAGCTATGTGCTCTGTCCTAATCGTGACGGCTGTGAGAGTGGCAGCCAGAGTGAGAGCTGTCAGCCTCTCCTCACAACAAACACGCCACACCTCCTTCCCCCGAATGGAGACAGAGAGGAGTGAGTTGGGAGAGAGTGGTGGGGAGGTGTCGAGGTCACAGACAGAACCTGTGACCCAGCTGTGGCCACACCAGCTGTTTCTCCTCCACTGCCTCCCTACCACGGCTATCTCTGTAGACCGCATCCTGCTAATTGGCCCATGCTGCTGAGCATACACACACACACACACACACACACACACCTGACAAATGTTGTTTATGGGACCTGCTTAGTAATGACAGTGAAAAGGCTTGTTCCTGGTCAGAGAGAGTTTTCTGCTACCCAAAGCTGGAGCTCTGATAGCTGATAAAGTTCCTTGAAAATACAAAGAAACCCACTGGACTGCTTCTCATTTTGTCACATTCAAGCTATAAGGGCTGCACACTTGTTTGCATTTGCAATTATGGATAAGTACTGTTGATATTTGAACAGGTACAGTACTGATGCCCTGGACCTGGGAATTAACTAGTACTTAATTTAAGCACCAATGTCATCTTTAAGACTGTGTGAAGTAAAAGTTTGTCACAGCACTGAAATATGTTTTATTAATTATGCATCAGAATTTGATTAAAAATGTTCTGAGATGCTGGAGACACGCCTGCGCTAAACACAGTTATGTGTTGTTCTATTTCACAGTAAAAAATTGAAAGAAAAAAAAATCTAATAGTCTTGTGAAGATTTTTTATTCACTTTTAATTCAGGGGGGATCAGTGGAAGCTTTACGCATGTGTGATTAATGGTAAATGAGGAAACAGAGGAGGTTCGTTCGGCTCTCTGATTGCAGACAAATGCTGCAGCTGCTGCGTCTGAGTCCCTGTGTTTTGGAGGAGGGAGGGGCTCGCTCACTAACTGTTCATTTCAGATGGTAATTTGTTGCATGTGTTGTAAGAAAAAGTCTCCAACAAGACAGGAAAGTGTCGCCATATTTGTTGCTAGTCACTTTCTTGCGAAACTCCTGCGAACGCAGAAGTTGCAACCATAGATCTGAGGCTGTCAAAAACTTTACACTCTTGAACCTCCAGAAAAATCTTCTGTTTAGCTAGCTGGCTGCTAAGATTAAAAGTATTCCTTCTGATTATCTGAACCCTTCACAAATATTACAGCAAGCGTAATCTGCATTTTTTAACTCCAGTCCTCTGGGTGGTGGTAATAGGATTAATGTGGGTTCGCACAGAACAGAAAAAGGGCAAAAGCAAGAGTGCAGTTCCAACTATGGACAGGACTCACGCCAGCAAGCAATTCTCTTGAATGAATATTTTTAGGTTAAAAAAAGACAACTAGTTAAATTTCATATTATAATTAAGCCTTGTCTATAAAAATATTTATCTATAGCGAGTATTAGCTGCTTGTGGTTAGTTCAAAGTAAAATTTGATTTAAAAAAAACTTACGGTTGATAACTTTTTTTGCTGTATGGCTTGCTAGTCTCCGAGCTGCATTTTAAGTGGGAAAATATCTTGTAAAGATGCCTGCTGTCATCAACATCAAACAGTTTTATGTACTGTTTTTACAAAGAAATGAGACACATAGAAGAAACAACAAACATCTAGAAAAATGTGGTTCAAGTCTTAAAGTGGTCAATTAAGTGAATCAAAAAAAAAAAAAAAATGTAACTTCAGGGGAAAAGTAGCAGAATTTTCTTCTGAATCAAGCATGACCACAGCAATAGTCAAGTAACCATATTATGTCTTAGGGATTATTTCCATCAGCAGAGAGAAAGAAACTGTATTGGTTTAGATCAAAGCATATTCACATGTTTTGTTAACCCAGTAAAGTTGAACCCTGAATCCATTAAAATATAATGATATCAAGTCAGATTGTGATCTGCCCACTTTGAAATAAAGAACAGTTACAGTCGTACTGTGCAATGCTTGTAGATACACCCAAAAATGGCTCCACAAAGTTTAAAGGCATTTCCAAATTATAGGACAATAATACAAATTCTGACACAAATGTATACATTGAAGTTTTTGCAGCTAAACTGATAGATGGGGAAAACAATTTCAAGGTTTCAAAAATGTTTTTGCAAGCCTCAGTAAAAGCCTTCCCAGAAATATCAAACAAAACCTAGGTGCTGTGCTGGCAAATTCCCCCCCCAGACATGCATAAGTGCAACAAACAGGGGAACACACAGGCTCACTGAGTGACAGACCGACATGCCGACCGCCACCAGGATTCTATGAAGGACGAGCACAATTAATTGGTGTCTCCATGTGTGGGTTAGTCCGCTGTGTAATGTGTGTGTGGCGATAATGGTAGGTTGCACAGACAGGCAGGTTATCTAATAAATCCAGGAATGTGAAAGTCAGAAAGAAAGGACACACACTAAACATGAAGAGCCTCTTCTTATATATGTGTAATTTATATATATATATATATATATAACATTTTTTGTGCTCTGTATCATGTCTGTCACAGCCCTCGGCCCTCGAAACCCACTCTGCTCGTCTTTTAGCAGAAGATACTCAAATCCACTCACACGCACATACGCTTAGCCTTAATTGCGCGCCCACATAAATACAGTTAATCGCCCGCATGCTCCAGCATGGCGAATGCAGTGCAGCTAACTCATCCAAGGGTGCATGAGCAGGCTATGAAACATGCTCGAGATCTCGCTCAATCAGTCTGATTTGTTTGTTTCCTCCTAAGCGTTTGACGATTCCTCAAGGAGGAATAAAACTTGGTATAATCAAGTCAATTATGTCATTCAATCAAGTCGAAAAATCATTTGGAGTCCTTTCCAACATCAATTGATTGCAAAGTCATGCTGAATATTTGTTCGCTAAGTTCTATGGTGCAAATAACCCCATCGTCACTTGGGGTCCTGAAAGGGGTCCTGAACTCTCTTTTGCGGAGGAAGAGAGAAAACAAAGTCCTTCACCTTGCTCCTTTCCAGTCAAGAAAATAACAGGGATT
>JAUZNJ010032365.1:0-13710 GCA_034780135.1 Jordanella pulchra | reverse complement strand
TCATCATAAACAGGCCGCAGTCTCGATAATTTGTCGTAGCCTGGTGTTCCCTTCTTTTTGTCATTTTGAACATCCTCTTCAGGATTACTTGGGTGTAAGTTCCACATAATGGTCCTGAACCTGTCCCTTGACATGACCTTGGGTGGAGTTGGAACAGACAAAAAATGATTTTGTCTCCAGTAGTCCTGGACACTTGGTAGTTGCACCAAGGACATATAAATAAGTAGACCAAAGAACTTATACAGCTCCTCTGTGTCTATTTCAGCCCATTTATGTTTTTTTCCATTTGTTTGATTTTTTGCAGCATATCTGTTTGTGTTGTCACAGATGGTCTTGACTGTATCAGCTCCAAAAAACAACAAAAACAGCTCACTTGGACTGTAGTTGGACATCAGATCCATCTGTGGTCCTGGTGGTCTCCTAGGTTGAAAGCGGCTGACAACAGGGGCTGCATCTGCTTCCTCTTCAGTGTTCCACTGCCCAGCCTGGGTTTCTGGTGCCGCCTCAGTCAGAGGAGATCTGGATCTTGTCCGAGTTCGCTGCGCCCTCCGTGGTGTCCTCTGACATGTGGGCCTCAACTGGACAGAGCATGTGGGAGTTTCCTCCTCCTCTTCGTCCTCCTCCGCCTCCTCCTCCTCCTCACCAAGCTGGAGATGAAAATTAGCATATAATGCGTTTCAGTGTGCATCTACTCCGATTATAATAATTTACTGTACATATCCCATCCCAAACAAAGAAATAAAACAACAAGAAAAAAAAACAAACAAACCTCATCCTCAAACTCGGAGTCCGAACCATCTGGCAGCGCGCCTTCGTCCTCTTCACATTCAAACATGAATTTCAGGGCTTGCTCGGCAGTCATATAGCGACTCATTTTGAAAAAAAAAAACACTAAACACGTCTACAAACACTGCACACAAACACACACACACTAATGCACACTAACACACGTATAATCGAAAAATGTCATACAAATCACTACTAGCGAAATCCAAATTGTAAACTGCGCACTGATCTCTACCGCCACAAAACTTTCCCCGCCCTGCGGTTCCGATCTCAAATCAGAATGCCCGAAAATGCTTTCTGATTGGTTGCTTCAGAAATGTGGTGAGTTGGTAGGACTCGTAAAAATGGCTTTCATGTTGCAGTCGTTCACTTTTTGGTCATAAAACATCCACTGATTGCACTCAGTATGCGTAAAATGCGCACTACGCTATGGCCAAAATGATCAATCATATTCCTGGTTTTATTTGGAAGTAAATATAAAACAAAATCAATTTAAAAACACTACTTTTATAAAGTTTGAAGTTCTAACTGTGCAACAGAATTGAAATGCACACTTCTCATGCCGTCTTTTTTTTATACGGAAGCCTTTTAAATGCATGACGTCATGCCCGCCCCGTGGCGGGCATCGACCTCAAAGGGTTAAAAAGTGTCAGAAGTAGCTTTAGACTTTGTTTTTTTTCCTGGCAGTTTAGTATTTGTTAAGCTTAGTTCCCACCAGAAAAATCAGACTTGGATAATTCACATGCACTTGGTGTTCCTAGCAAAACCACAGGTGCAGCCAAATTAACCAAGTTTGTTAACTCTAAAAGTTGACTTGAATCAAATGGAATAAAGTAGCTGTGTCGTTAGAAGAAATGTTTTTGAACTTCAAGCCCTTCCCAGGGGGAAATTGTGCCGACTTCTCACAGGTTCAAGATATAAATTACTGAAACTATGTGATGCATTTAGATGTGTCTGCACTGTGTTTGCTTTTGCTCACCTTTAAGCCTCAAGGCTTATCAAAGTAGACAATGATTACAGCCAGCACCCATGTGTCACATCAGAGAGGGCAATGAGTTTTTTTTTATGTTGTAAGTCTCAGTGCTGCATGCTCTTTGGCTGCAAATTGAGCTCAGAATAAAAACCTTTATGTAGGTAGCTCCATCTGCTCAAAATGAAACATGGAAGTCCTATAGCCATAGACATTTATCTCTAAAGAATCTATGGCTTAAATTATGATAGGCTTATTGAATCTAACGTAATGTTCTAATTTATATAAATATTTCTTTTAAGAAAACTACGGAAGTTAATAAACCTTTAATTAAATACTTTATCAACTTTATGTTGCTTATGACATTTATATATGAATATGCAAATAGCATAATAGATGGAATCATATTGAATTTTAATTTCCCAATTTTCTAGGATTTATAGATGATGAGGCTAATACATTTCTTTATACTTAAATTCAGCATTAGCTAATAAATATTCTTTCCTCTGACAAGAAATGAGAGAAAAATGCAATGGTAATGTTTCTTCTTTCATTCTGTCCATCTGTCAGTTTGTGGGTCCATCCATCCATCTCTCTGTCTGTTAGAAATCCTTAAAGCTCCGGTTCCCTATACTGGGGACTCTGAGGCCTTTCCAAGACAGTCATGTAATGCAAAAGCTTCCTCCCAGAAGGGGGGGGGGGGGTTCAAAAGAACTCATGAGGAAGGTGTCCAGAAGGGTACCCAATATATTCATGCTGCCTTCAGGGGTGACTTGAGCCCATTTGTGGAATAAATGAGTTTAAACTAAAATTTTGGTTACAAACAATTCTTCAGGGTCAATACCGATGGCTTAAAATCAATGATTCTAAATGAACTCTATTGCAAAAGTTTATATCCAAAAGATATTATTTAACCATGGTTTTCCAATGCACCCATTGTAAACAATAGTCCATACAACAACCACAGCGGAGTAGTAGAAAAATGCTTCAAGCAATAAAAAGGGACAAGATATTAAAAAATTGATATACACTCTAAACATTTCTAAGTAAATTGGTTTTTAACCTTAATAAGAAGAAACCTAGGAAATCATCTATTTTACAGTCTTATGAAAGTCCATTAAAGACATGTGGTAAAAGAACTGAAAGCTGCTTTTCTTTTTTGGTTCCAGCTCTTGGTATGCAGACCAAAGAGTTCTGGTTGGTTGATAAATTAACAACATTTTTTTTTTATGTTTTTGGTGGTTTAGTGTTTAATAAACTTTCAAAAGTTCTCTTTTAGGGGGGCAACCATTGATCTTTGGATCAGTTCCCCATAGCTGACTTCAAAATATTCTCTGATGAATAATTTCAGCTTTTGATCTTTTATTCACATGCAATTGTTTTAAGTGTTTTGACTGGAAAGATTTGCAGCTCCATAATATAATCTTGGAAAGGTACAAGCTAAATAGATTTTTTCCGATACAGAATGACAGTTCACAGAGAGTATTTTTAGGAGTTTGAAGATATCCCATAGAAGTAGAAATACCAATTCTTTGCTTTCAAAGTCAGTTTTGTCAAAAGAGTTTACGATATTCCACCTCTTGAACTAGGTCTCTGCCTTTGCTTTTGAGTAAATCATTAATCATAAAACCATTCATTATGATAGACTCCAAGCGCAGTTCAAGAATGAAACAGCCTCTGCGTAACAGAGAAGTTTCCATGCTGCAAGATATAAAGAACATGCACACACCAAGCCACCTGCTGTGATTTTCAGGACTCAAAAATAGTCCATTCGGCATGAAAACAACTGCTATTTATCATAAAGACTCACCATAAGTGAGAATAAGCAATTAAAATATCTGGGTCAAAGCTTTCTGGAATTGTGCTTACACTAAACTCAGAACAACCATTCATCACCCGAGAGGAATGAGTAGATGAAAAGAAAGAAGGAGACAGACTGGCAGCGACTTTTACGATGCTGAAACCATCATCCAGATAAACATGACCCTAAAAAAGAAATTTAAACATACTGCTTAGTAAGATAAATTTGGGCTTAACTTTGAGTTTTTCAAAGTCTTGAAGGCTCCATTCTAATTTGCAACAACAGTAAGACAGTAAGTAAATGTCAGTGAATGTCTTTAAGTTCTATAGCTTTATCATAAAATATCAAAATATAAACCTGGGCTGTACTTATACAGCTGATTAAAACATACCAATTGATACAAGCTGGATGGATTCCCAGAGTCTGTTCTAATCTGTCTCATATCTTGCATGGCCAACTGAGACAAAATGGTTTTTGAATCATGGAAAAAATGGGTTTAAAAATAATGTGGGGTTCCTCAAGGTTAATTTTTTGGGTCTGTATTATTTATAATTAATATATTCACCGCAGGTATCTGTCTGTGGTGTAAGGTTTTATGTTTTTGACTTTATAACAAAATCTAGGTTCAAATTCAAGTGTATCAAGGGTAAAAACTCACATGCAAAGTTCATGAGCAAGCTGTGTAATAAAGCTATAGCGAAATGGGTAAATCTATTGACTCAGAATCAGTGAGAATATCATACAAAGTGGCGGGTTTCATGAAATAGACCCAGGTTTTTCAGAGTTCATCTAAACCTTGTAACTGGATTTAATTTAAAAGCACTGCAATTGCTCATTGTTATTCACATTTACTCCAAAACCAGTTTTAATGTGTGTTTATAATATTTTTTTTTTATCTGAACATCCACTGATGTCTAATTTATCGCCAGGTTTTGACAGGAGGAGAGATTGAAAAATTTGGAAGTTGGCCTAATTTATTATTTTATACAACACACCAACTCAAGTGTGAATAAAATAGGTAGACACCACAATTCTACCTAAACAGTGCTTTACAGCTGGTACAGTGCTTTAATTTTTAATGACTTAGATTCCATTGATTTCTCGCTACAAATTTTGGTGTGATGATTTCTGATCAGTGGCATTTCTCTTGGTTATCCTTCTTTCAGTTTATGGCGTTGCAAAGCTAGTCACTCTATTGCCCCAGACCAGTGTCTCTTAATCACTTTGGCGAACAATGATAAAGAGCCAGTAAATGCTCTAAAATAATTTAATAGTGAGGTACATTCAATTTCCAAAAATGAACTGACTCTTGACATACAGTAATATTTTCTTTAAACTTTTATAATTGGGATACTTTTTGAATAATTTTTTTTCAGCAACCCATTCATAACTTTTTTAATTCTGCTTTCCCAATTTTTTTCCCTTGATTTTAAAACCCAAAATTTGAAATCAGGGGTTATTTAAAAAGGACAAATCTTCTGTTGTAAATATTTGTTAAATCTAAGTTATACCCTTCTTTAAAAAAAAAAATAAAGCTTATGTAATTTTTGCGGCTCTAAACAAGTTTTATTAGCTGGACTGAAGTCAAAAATGCTTTCGTCAAGTCATTAGTGGATTTAATAGCCATGCTTTGAGGTCATGCGAAGCACATGCATTGCCGCCACCTCCCTTTGCTATCTGTTATTGATGATTTCTTTAATTTGTTAATGTTTGTCTTTGCTTTAATTAAGACTTTTCTTTACATTTGTTATCATTGTTATCATTACAAAAACTGTAAGGCAGTTAGACTTATGGCGAAATAGTTTGTATCAGCATTGGTATAGAGAGCCATTTCATAAAAAATTCAATAAATAAATAAATACATGAATGAAAAAATAATTGTTGCTATTGATAAATTATCATAAATATGCCAATGCCATAATGATGCCTTTTGTTATGTCCTAATTGAGATTGATCTAACTTTTAGACCTCAACAATGTACAACTTTGGTGTAATTTCTTTTTTAATAAAAGGATGAATTTACTAATTCCGGCTTGACATGTTTCAGGTACTACAAAATGACAAAAACAAAACACATAGTTTGGGGTATTTACATTACTTCCATAGTTATCTGATTGGTTCTTGTCTAATGATGCTTATCTTGTTACTCCCGCCTGTGAACTCAAGCTCTACCAGCTCTTTTCCAGGCTAGCAATCTAGCGTACACACAGACACACAGCCACACCCACACATGTTGTCTCACACGAATCTTTTGGGGACTTCCCATTCCATCTATTCATACATAATTCATTTCTATTGCTTAATTCAGACCCTCCCCCAACCCCAACCTGTACCAACACATACCAAATACTAAAACTTAACCTAAACTCAATTCACATTAGTCTTGACCCTAACCCTATCCAAAATAGAGAACTTACCCTCACGAGAAGCACTTGTTGGTCCCCACAAGTAACTGTAAATCCCCCAAAATGTAGCATGTTTCTGTGATTTTGTCTCCACTAGTTAACAAGCACATAGCCATCCAAACACAAACACCAACATTCAAAAATGATACAGGAAGTTGAAAGTCACACAAGAAATAATGCGATAGTCTCAAGCTGTCCAGTTTGGAGGGAAAACCATCTGTTACATGTAGGCAACAAGCTATCTTATATGGTACGACTTAAAGGCTGCATTGAGACAAGGGAGAAAACAGAGCTTATAATTCACTTTTATAACTGTTTATTGTTTATATTTTATATTACTTCTAAGTCCATAGACTACTGGATTATCTCCGCATAATCATTTATAAGAGTGTGATGAGGTAATTTCTTTAGTCTAAAGATTTTAGCAGAACAAAGAAGCATTTTTTAAGTTGAACAACTTCCCTCTTATTTATCTTTTACAAGATCCAGATTTGCAAAAAAGTATTATGAATTAAGATGGAATGGTTCTTTAATCTAGTGAGTCCAACTATGTTATCAATCTCAATGTCCGTTAAAGTAAAGGACAGATTTTGTGTTTTTGATCCAGCGGGCTTGATTGATCTGGGTGCTATATCGTATTGTTTTTACACTCAGCAAACCATAACTACACACACCAAACCACACTGACACAAGTCATCTGACTAGTTAACTGTCTAAAGTCCTTTATTGCATAGAACATTACTTGGGTGTCACCTTTTTAATATAATAAACATTTTCAGTATCCATACAGGAACTTAAATTAATCTCATGTTTGAAGCACAGGCAAGAAATATCTTACATTTACGCACTGTCTCATCCCTTACACCACACCAGGGGTGCTAAAGTCCAACTTTTAGTCACGTCTCTGCTCTAACACACCTGAATCTAAAGGCTGGGTTCCCTCATGTATTTAATCAGAATCAGACATACTTTAATAATCCTTCAAAAGAGGTAGGTAACAAGCCACTCATTTGATTCAGGTGTGTTAAAAATGGGGTGCATCAAAAATTGCAGGATAGTAGCTCTTTAGGACTGGACTAGAGCACCCCTTCATTACACGCTATGCCCCTCTACAAAGTTTGCACTTGGTGAAATGACAGATAAGGGCTCAAGTGCACAGGTTACAAGGGTGCAAAAAAAACTGTTGAATCGGGGCAGTACAACTATTAGTACTTGTGCATTTGCAATGTAACAGAGAGATAAAAAATGTTAGGACTCATAGGACCCATTGTAATTGCAATGTTGCTGCTAAAAATATTCTAAAATTGTTACAAAACATTGTTTTTATTAAAACAAGAAAAGCATGGTAAAATATGTTGTTTAGATAATTATCTATCAAACCTTTTTTCAACACAGTCAGGCACCAAAGCTTGTCTTTTTTTAACTTTGTTTCTTAGTAAACAAGAGTATAATTCAATAAATAAATAAAACAATATACAAGACATGTTTTAAATGAGAAGAGGATACAGAAGTATGCACAAATATTTACAGGTGTACTGGTTGCTGCAACGAAACAAAATCTTTAAAACAAATATTTACACTCACAACAGCCATTAGGCAGTGAAAATACAAAAGCTGTGTGGATCAAAGTGTTTTTTTCTGCAAAAAGTACGTTTGGCCGGACCCTGCGGCCATCTCCATATCAACCTTGTGAATTTCACATGCCAATCAGGAAAAGTAGATTCAAGACATAAAAAAGCACTGTTGACTTTTAGAATACAATTCACCCACCAACCTATGTTAACTAGACTAGCAAAAAAAAAAAAACAAGGCAAAAAAATAGAATAGGGGGCTATAGGACAATGGAAAGGGATTTTTATGTGCTCTAATAAAGAGTTTGACCTGACAACTCCCAGCTGGAGCACGGCCAGCTTGGTCACAACAGTCAATGTGATTGACTTTCTGCAGCTGGTACCCACAACTGCACCATATTTAGTGTAAGCCCGGCATTAGAAGTGATAGTACTGCGTATCTTTCCATACAGATCCATTTAAAGGGAGGGCAGAAGGAGATTGAAGCAAGACGTCAAGGAGAGGGTGCACCACATCTGAGACCTGCTGTGGAGTTGTGAGAGGAGGAAGAAGGAGAAATTGTTTAACAGCTCTTCAATGGCTAATTTCATACACATGGGCCCATTTTAAAGAAAATCACACCAACTACCATGCCCCGATCCTTGTTATTGTTTTAGGCACCATTTCCAATATGTACAAAACATGCCAGATTTTAACAAGAGCTTCTACAGACCACTCATGTCTGTTAGGAAGTGGTTTAAATCGCAAACATTTTACTTAAAAGCACCTATTGGCATTTTAATCTGACTTTAACCCACAACTTCAGTTTTAGGTAGGAACATTATGTTATTTTTGGATTTTTTTAGATAAAGAAAGCATAGTTTCACTTGTCTAAGGTAAGAGTGGGACCATGGAAAATGTAGGTACTTTGTCAGTGCACACCCTTGACATCACTCATGAAATTACCAGGTCTATGAGAGATTAATAGATGAACAAAATCGAATTACACTATCAGGATGAGTCCACAGGAAATTAAAACCACAATGAAGCCCTTGAATCCAAAAGGCTAGTTTTAGCCAACCTGCTGGTATCTATAATCCAAGGCATCTTGGTCGGGTCTTGGGTTCAGAACATCACAGAGATGGATGCTCTCTCTAGTTTATTTTTCAGCTTTGAGAGGAAGTACTGAAAGAGGAAAGTTATTCACTTCCTATCGTCTGACACAAGGCAGCAGATGAACCAGGCCAGGTTAGAACAAGTCTATGGAGTTTTACTCCCTTCTTTTTGAGAGCAAGGATAAAGAGAATAAAGAGCTACTTGAGCTGTCTGCAACAGGCAACCCCACGTCTCTAAGGTTGACCCCTGTGGGTTCATTACCTCTAGACAGTTCTCTTGTACATGTACCTTAGGGTAAGAAGGCTCCCACCAGTAATGTACTCAGTGTGGAGTTTTATAAAGCCTCTGGGACATCCTAGCAGAAGATCTTCTGGATATCTGCAATGAAAGTCTGATTACTGGTTCATGTCTGCTTTCCTGCCGGATCACTTACCACTCTCCTGCCAAACAAAGGAAACCTGCAGGACATAAAGAACCTGTGCCTCTTTTCTCTCCCATTTACCAATTACAAGATTATTTAAAAAGCATCTGCTGGGAGACACTATAGAACAACTAATGTATCCCCAGCAAGTCTGTGGTAGATAACATCTATCTAATGTAGAATATTTTGGAGGTCTATTGTTCATTGGGTCTAAAAACAGGCTTGAGAGCACTGAGTGTGCTAACGACTTTCAGTCTGTGTGCTGCTTTTATGGTGTGAAGGTGTTTGTCATGGCTCTGTGTTTTCTGGGATGCTCTACACACCCATTCTGAAACCCTTGCTTCAAAACATACATAAAATGGCTCATGGTTTGGTTTTTCATGGTTTCGATTGCAAGGCAAGATAAATTCATTTGTCTAGTAGAGTTTTGTACAAAGACAGTTCAAAATGCTTTTCATGAATTAAACTGGGTGTACATAATAGCGTAGGAGTCTTAACTGTCTATACTGATGATGTTGTAATTTATACCAGAAATAAACAGGATGTCAGCAAGCTGGCATAGATAGGTCTTCTGTTGTATCTGCTGTGAGGTTAAACTGATTGAAAAGTGAGACCTTAGCCAAGGGCTTCTGGTTCTCCCTCAAAGCCCTTTATGAAAAATAAATATGTCAGTATTCTTAGGGCATGAAAAAAATTAACAAATGCAAAACTGTGGAACAGAAAATGGAACGAGTGATGGTAAAATGCATAGCTACACAACCAGTTATCTTTAAGAGGAAGGATATTTATTTGAAGGGTTTTGCATCATGGCTGTGGCTCAAACTTTTCTATGTAGACCCTAAGTGGCTACCTTAGTCTCATCAGGGTGTTTTTAAACTATGTGCCCTTTTTAAACAAAGACTGTCTTAAAAATGTAACTCTCTGCATTGGCTTTTTCAGGGGGTTTCAAGCTGTGGGTCAAAGCTGAATGTGTGGGACAGTGCAAGACCACGGGACTGTTGGAAGGGCTGCACCGATCTAGGATGACAACTGTGAAACAGCTGGTAGAAACCACAGGACAATAACTGTTTTACATCAAAGCTCTAGGTTCTGGTATGGAAGAATGGTTTACCAGCCTAGTGCAGCGTTTCCTGGATCTCCTGATGGAAAAACGTTGACCAATAAGAGGAGCCTCCTCTGTGTCTACCATCCTGACGCATTCTGGTCTTGGCTTTACTGAGCAAAGCAGACATTTTTTATCCAGCCTGCCCCCCCTCCAGTTAATAGGGCTGTTTAAAGCAAATGTCCTTTCTGTGGTGTGTCTAAACATGTTTTGTCAATTGCATAAACCTAAATACGCTTTTAAGGCCAGTAGCATATAAGTATTGTTTGCTAAATAATGACAATTGTTTTAATATAATTTAATGAGAAGACTGTACACAAAGTATGTTATCATGTAAGCCAACCCTCCAGCTTTTCCTTTCATAGCCCTGAGATTTAAAGTCACTACTCTTAGATCTAGACTATTTCCTTTCCTCTTCTCTCTCTGCCTTCAAAGACGTTTCCTCCTTGTCTTTCTCTTTTTCTTTGCTGACCAAAAGTAACATAATTTCCACTGGCACATTTTTGGTTCCCAGCACCAGTGTCCTGTCTGATTTAGTATGGAGATCAGTTATTTGACTTCATTGTTAATTGAACAAAAGTTTTATGGTGGATGCCCTTCCAAATGCAACCCTATGCATTTATTCATGGACAGTGTGCTGCCCAGTGATATTTAACCACTGGACATTTTTTGGATTAAATTCAATTATCTATTTAAAGATACTTAAAGAAGGAAAATAAGTAAAATTACTTAAGGTTAAATTCAAGAGTTCATTTCAAGTTAGCTGATCATAACATGAACACTAATAAATAGATGTTACAAGATTTGCTAATGGGATAGACAAGTAAACAGCAACATAAATCATTGTTTATGGTTTCCGCCAAAGAATTAAACTAAAAGTCTGTCATATTTCTCATGCATCACTGATACTAATAAGAGAAAAAACATTCAGAGGAATTATTCAGGGATGGTCTTTGAAAACAGTTATAATAAAGTTGCATAATATGTTTTCATCAACTGTTCACTCAACCGTTGTCCACTAATATACTACATGGAGTGCTGCCCATTTGATGAGCTATGTTGTTTGATAATGATGATGCTAGAACATTTCTTAAGCTCAACATTAATCAGATCCTTTGACCATTTAAAAAAAATTACTGAAATCATTTAGTCTTTAATTACAGGATAAACCTAAATAGGAATTACTTTGTAAACCATTCTGCATCTATGGTAAATATTTATATAATAAAAACACAACTATTCATAGCCAACTGATAAGTAATGTTTAGAAATATTTGACAAGAAATGCTTACAGTTTTAAACCAAAACTTGACACAAGGCTTGACCTTTCCTAAAATATATTGGGTCAATATTTGTACTTAAGGAGAGAAAAAATAGAAAAAGAATGGTGATAAATTAAGAGCTTGTCAGTTGCTGACAGTCCTGGAGAAAATAACTGTACTCATGATGTAGAAACAAGAACGTTTCCTTTGGGAAATTAAAATGTGGCCAAATTGATCCTCATCGAAAAAGAAAGCAAAACGTTTAAAAGTTTTCTCAACATTTTTGCTTGCCACACTTTTTTTAAGCACTCAACTGTTCATAAATGAAAGCAGCTTACCTGCATCTTGTCACAATAACCCAGAACAATACCATTACATTTTTGACAGAAACCGATAGAATTCTGTCATCATGTTTTGATTGGTCTCTTTTTATTTTTTTTATAGATGAAATCATGCCAAATAACAAACCTGACATTCCACTCACTGCCATAATAATAGGCATGTCTAGTGTCTAAAATACAGCTTATAAAGGAAAGGCTTTTTTTTAGTTTCTGGTATTTTTCTGCCTCTGACAGATTTTCCTCCCGGACGACCCTGTGTTTACCCCATCCATTTTCCCATCAGCTCTAAACAGCTTCTCTGGTCCTGTGGAAGAAAAGCATGTTCGTAGCATAATGCTATCACAACCCGGTTTTACCTTAGAATGTTGTGTTTAAGATGTTGTTTAGAGTTATAATTCTTGCTGTAGTTTGCCTAAGAACATCTAAGTCTCATTTGATCAGAATACCTTTTTTGAGATGTGTACCCCACCATATCAAAGGAAGAAGGCCTAAATGTAATACCCTATGATGCAATAATGGGATTATAAAGCTTAAATGGTTGAAACAAATTTAAAAAAAAATGGAAAAAAGTTTCTGGTATCATATCCCCTTCAAAATATTTGAGAAGTGTGGTGGCATAGAGTTTTTATTAAGATCTGATTTTTGTATTACCAAACTAACAAAATGTTCCAGCGTTGTGCCAAAATGTTATCCCTGCGGATCTCGGCTAGAAATGTTTCCTATTTGGTCAGAAGTCGGTGTGCTCTGAGACTTAATATTTATACATTTCTCTATGAAATTGAAAAGATATTTGTGATATTTTTTATTTTAAAGAGATGAGTTATCAAGCGCTGATAGGTGTGAAAGAAAGCACTGGATGGGAAGCCGGTCGAAAAAAACCAAGGTTAAAAATGCTTAGATTAATAAATGAGTGACAAAAAGACTCTTTAAACGCTTCAATGTGCGCTGGATAGGTGGATTCATGACAACTGAAAAACTGCAAGTTGTTAATTGTATTTTATTTTGCTGCATGTGGCATATTCAATTTTTTTGTTTCGTTTAGAGATTTTTTGTTGTTCTTGTTGCATGCCAATTGTAAATATCCGGCCTTTATATTTCATTTTGACATTTAACATGTTTTTCTTATTTGCTGTACATTAAAGAGTAATGTTAATTAAAGCACAATCCTCTTGCAACTATACCATACTATTGTTTTGTCTATTTTAGATAGAATACAAACCCATTTAACACATACGTATATCTCCTCTGTGGTTCTATTATTGATTATTATAGGGCATATGAAAAGGAGAAATTCAGGTTTTGCAAGGTGTCTCCTCTAAATCTCAACTACAACTGCTGCACTGCAATGTAAACATCTCCCCTTATTCCTTCTGCTTGAATTGTTGAAGAAACATATGAAAAATATTTGAGACAAAACAGAAACTAAAATGAGGATGAGAAACTCAAATATGTTTCATGAGCTACAGAGAGTAGGCTTTGAGCTGTAAAATTTTCCTCTGGGATACATCACATGTGAGTGTATGCTCCTTGCTACCTCTGTGTCCAATTGTATTGCTTTCCATATGCCAATAGCCTCTCTCCTACTTGTATGTGGATTTGCTTCAGCTCACTTGTTTCAACTTTTATCGCTATGAGAGTGGTACTCACTAGAAAAAGTAAACCACTACTTTTATGGAATTCTTAATCCTTGAGATTTTCCTGTTTGTGAATATAAATGCATGTATAAAACAACAATGTGAATAAAAAAGTACTCGATACTAATTATTACAAGATATATTTAGTGGCAACGAAGCTCTAAATATAATATATCTATGTCTGTATGAGTATCTGTAAGCATCTGAATCTGAACAACATGTATGCACGTTTGGGTATGAGTGTTTGTCATGGTGGGTTTCAGAGATCTAACCCACATGCAGAACACCACTCGGAAACAGGGAAAAAGTTAACAAGTTTATT
>JAUZNJ010032364.1:0-13712 GCA_034780135.1 Jordanella pulchra | reverse complement strand
TTTATATATATATATATGTATGTATATATATTTATATGTATGTATATATATTTATATATGTATATATATATGTATGTATATATATATATATATATATATATATGTATGTATATATATATATGTATGTATATATATGTATATATGTATATATATATGTATATATGTATATATCTGTATATATATGTATGTATATATATATAGATATATATATATGTATATATATGTATGTATATATATATATATGTATATATGTATATATGTATATATGTGTGTGTTTGTGTGTATTTTTATGAGTGTGAGTGTTCAGTCAGATTAGTTTTTACCCCTTTTAGCAATTTTTTAGCGATCAGATTCTGCCAGTAAGTTGTGATTTGAACCTAAAGCTCGGTTCTGTCCTGTCCGGTTCTCTTTCAGAACCCCCGCTTCCCCGGCAATCTGCAGATGTCCAACAGGCAGCTCGACGAAGCGGGAGAGAACGACGTCAACAATTTGTGAGTGTGTTTTTTTTTTTTTTTAGGTGCTTTAGGTTCATTCGTTAATTAATCATAACGATCAGTGTGTGTTTTATAAAGAAAAGAAGAAAACCAGTCCCTCTAATGTATAACCAAGCAGCTGCAATAAAACCAATCATTTCGATCTGCATAAGACTAAATTGCTGGACCTTTTGATTTGTTTCTACATGTAAAGTGGTTCTGCTTTAACAGCTTGGAAACGGTTGAATTTCCCAAGGTTCCCAGAGGGCTTTTGGGAAAAGAAAAGCTTTGTTTAGAAAGGGATTTGGTTCTACATCTAAGGTAATTCAGCTGTTTCTGTGGTCATTTTCCACTCATTTGACCTCAGATATTTTTGCTTTTTGTGGCCACAAACAAAAAAAAATGCAGCAACAGTAACATAAATCCATCCCCACTCAGGTCCCTTCAGAAATAAAGCTTTTATTTGCTTTTTACACACTTATAGCAGATGATCTGTGTCAGTAGCACCTAAATATGGGATTAAAGAATAACTTTTTCCTCTTTGAAGCTAAGAACAAATCTGACTGTTTAGAATAAATCTATGAATGGATTAAAATAGATTAGATTTTTAAGAATCACTGGCTGTTGTCAGACTTTGTTGATCTTTGAACCTGTGATTGAAGTAAAGAGAAAACCAAACAGCCATTATTTCAGATCACAGAAAACTAATCCAAGTTCTTTTACAGGTTTAAGTTTTTTGTTTTTTTTTTTAAATGAGTTATTTTTTAAACCTGTTATTGTTGTTTTGAGAGTCGAATATAACGGAAAAAGCTATCTAAAACAATTAACAACAATTAACATTACTAGATTATTATTATGAGATTCTTCTGACTTTGTTACAGTAATGCGACCTTATAAAGCAGCATTTCCTTTTTCAAATAAATAAAATAAAGAAACTAGAGATGCAGAAATGAGAAAACTGGGGCCAATGTTAGTGTTTCTTCAATGGCTAAAAACTTACAGGATAGTTCAACTCTTTAGACAAAGGGAAGTTGTTTCTCTGCTTTAAACTCCCACAATCCTGTGCTGTTTCGCTGCCAGAAATAAAAAAACTAATACTACATATTTGTGTCTTTCTCTTGAACATTGTTTTTTCGTAAGCTGGAAGCAGGCAAGAAGAAAGCAATCCGCTGTTCTCCAGGAAGAGTTAGAAATCTCCCTAAATCAACTTAATTTGGAAATGGATAAATATTAATAAGTTGTAACTGGCAAAAGACAAAAAACTCAGACTTTTTGTCTGCTTTGACCCATTTTTTTCTGTCCCATCTTTTTCATTTTCATGTTTTTCTGCTGCTAACAGATCCGTGTGTTTAAGCAGTGAACGACGGATCAATTGTGACCTTTTTTCATCCTCAGCTTCCAGCTCACAGTGGAGATGTTCGACTACCTGGAGTGTGAGCTCAACCTCTTCCTCGGTGGTGAGTGGTTCGCCTCTATAGAGCTTGATGTGTCCATCTTCGGTGCAGACAGACAGATAATTGAACTCCGACAGACAGGAAGTAGAGAGTCTGGCTGCTCGGCGCACCGTACACAATGGAGGGTGGAAACAGACTTATATGGAGGAGCTAGCTGGGCTATGTTCCTTTTGTTGTCTGGCTGAGTCACCTGAGGTTAGAGTCTGCTGTAGCAGGTTAAAAATAGACTAATGATTTGACTGGGAGATCAGGAGAAACTTTGGCCTCCAGTCATAAAAGCTGAGGAGGAAATTACATTCTGCTTTTTATTTATCAGGCTGCTTATTACTCGCCTTCATGATATTATGAAGCCGCCTTCATCCTTTTTGGTCAGTTTTCCAGCTTGGAAATGGCTTTTTTAACAGTTTCAGCTTCTGTGATCAGATAAACCATTAAATGTTTAAATACAAGAGATGGGATTTTTATTCATACTGGAATTTCTGGAAACCAGTTTTCAGTTTTGGGTGAATTTGGAGGAGAGAAGATTGCAAATGGAAATGTTTTAATTTAACCTGGCTATATTCAGTAGACCAGTGATCATAGGTAGAATCCATCTATTCATCATGAATCTATTTATTATCCATCCATCTATCCGGTTTTTATCCCTTGAAAGCAGAGTGTTGCCATGAAAACTGCAGTAACTTTCCACCATTAATAGTGACACACTTATATTATAAATACATTTCAGGTCTTAGCTATATGGTTCATATTAGTTTATTTCCTCGCATTGTTTGTTTTAAAGCATAACGTCATGTGGAAAGTGTGTGTGTGTCGTGCATCAGGCAGGAAACCACACCTGTGTTGCTCAGAAGGTCTGATGAAAAGGAGGCTGTAATGATGGAGGCAGAGACTAACTCAAACAATCCTGACTCTGTTCAGCTTGCTGCTTCCTCCGCTCTCCTCTCCTGCAGTGGAAGCGCCGACTGTGGTCTGTTTTTCATCCAGATTTGTTTTCGGTTTGTTGATCACTGCTGTGTGTCCTGTCCTCCACAGTGTTCAACTCTTTGGACATGTCTCGGTCTGTGTCGGTAACGGCGGCCGGTCAGTGTCGCCTGGCTCCCCTCATCCAAGTCATCCTAGACTGCAGCCACCTGTACGACTACACCGTCAAGCTGCTCTTCAAGCTGCACTCCTGTGAGTCACAGGCCTCTTGTATCAATGGACGTTTGAATATTTCTATTACTGACTGGAGAATCGTTTTATTTTCCACTTTGAGCTTAGATGATTGGCTCCATATGCTGCCTATTCCCTGTTTTCTGTCCTTATTGGTCTAGAAACGTAGAGGTAGCGCTAATTTCAATAAGCTGGATTGGATGGATTACAGGGCAATTCCAGACTTTCTTTCTGCTGCTCGATTAACGTTTTCTGTTGCATATTTTACTAAATACTGCTTGTAATCTGCAGACTATGATTTTCTTTTGGGTGCTATTTCGGAGCCCTTCTCAGTTGTTTTTTTTAAATTTCTGCCAATGTTGTGGATTAGTGTAAAAATAAGTGTGAAATTATATAATAACGTGTTAATAATTTCGCTCCGGAGTATAAGACGCACCCTCAGCCAAACTGTGAAAAAAAACTGCAACTTGTAGTCCGGAAAATATGGTACATCCCAGCATCAGCGCTGGTTCTTCCACACTGCTTTGGAAAGACGGCGAACTCCGGTTTGGACTTTTCCTAATTCATTTTTTACTGCATCAAACTTAAGAAGCAGTGCCTACAGTAGGAAATGTATTCCTGTAATAACTTGATCACCAGCAGTAGAGCATGACCTAACAAAGCTTGTGTATAAGCGAGAGGTATCACTTCTGCATAAATTGTAACTGTCCCTCTGGTGCATCTGTGGTTTTTTTATTCAGCTGACTTGCCATGAATTTTTTTTTTCTGGATAAGTTGATCTAGTTTTTGAGTAATTTAATAACTTTCATTGATGATGGTCTTAAAAAGATTTTAAAAAGACTTAAATTTGAGTTTGTGACGACTGGAGAAACCCTGATTAGAAATCATTGTTTTCAAGTTATAGTTTATTAAAAAAAACAAATTGTGGATTAAGTTCTGTTTTTTTTATATATTGTTATTTTTTTTTTATTATTATTTTTTTTTGAGTTTTTACGGCACTAGTGGCTCGTTTTTTCAGACAGTAGGCTGACAGGAAAGGGGGTATGAGAGAGGGGGAGAGACATGCGGGAAAGGACCCAAAAATTCGAACCGGGGTCGCCCGCGTCGAGGACCAAGGCCGCCACTAATTGGTCTTGTGCGCTAACCACCTGCACACCCTGTTTCTTTTTTTAAAGAAATCTTTTTTTTTGTTTTTATTTCTCTTTCCTTTTTTAAAGAATTAGGTTAAATTACAATTAGCACTGATTGCTACACAGTCTGTGATAAACATTAGATCTCCTGAGTCCTTGATGCCTTGAAAGAATGAACCAAATCGATGCTTCTGGAAATACTGGTATGCCACAAAGTCTCCAGAGCTTCTCCTAGATGTTAGTTGTGCTTGAATGCAATCAGATTAAATGACCCAGGTTTGTATATATTTGCCGTCACTGTCAAAGTGCTGCTGTTTGGCCACCATGTCTGCTTCTCCTGGAATCCAGCCGTTACTTTGATGTTCCGTTGGCGGAGGTTTTAACTTTCCAGCTTTCGGGTTTTTTTCTTTCGGCTGCTGACGGACATGTTTGTGCGTTTGGATGATTTTATGTTCTAGCTGCATATTTGTGTTTGCAGGCCTTCCAGCCGACACGCTCCAGGGCCACAGAGATCGCTTCCAGGAGCAGTTTAAGAAGTACGGCGTTCCCTCACATTCGCACAGGAACCGTTTCTCCTAGCTTCACCGTCTTAACTCTTCTTCTGGTGTTTCAGGCTTAAGAGTCTCTTCTACCGCTCCAGTAACCTGCAGTATTTCAAGAGGCTGATTCAGATCCCACAGTTGCCTGAGGTGAGGACGACTCTGACTTCATCTTCTGTCAAAATCCTCCCTTATGCTGCAAGAGCTGCTGATTCATCCCCTTGTTGCTCAACTGACTGAGCAGTGGCAACATGTGTGAAAATGTTGTTGTCTCGTCTGTCAGGACGGGCCGAACATGGAAGCTGAGGGACCTCAGTGGAAATGCGTCTTAGAATATTGATACCATCCCCTGATCAGGTTTGTGTTTCACGCAGAACCCTCCGAACTTCCTGCGTGCGTCCGCACTGTCGGAGCACATCAGCCCTGTGGTCGTCATTCCCGCCGAGTCGTCTTCTCCCGAGTCGGAACACGTGGTGGAAACGGACGACCTGGTGGACACGGATGTTCCCTCTCTACCGGTACAAAAAAAAAAAAAAAAATCTGTGGGATTTAAATTTATTTGAATTAAATCTCCTCTTGGAAGCTAGAAATACGTGCCTAAAAAAGCAGCTTTTTCCTACAGTTGCCTGGTTATGTTTGTTCATAAGCATAGAGGAATTCATTTTCCCCAGAATTTCTTCTTCCTTGTAAACCTGTTTTTCTTGTTGCTCCCCAGCCTCCATCAGAGGTCAAGTTTGACGACTTGTTCGGCACTTCGGCTGCAATCGATCCGTTTAACTTCAACAGTCAGAACGGCATGCGCAAAGATGACAAGTATGTTTCATCTAGAAGCTCAACAAGGCTCAGTCATTTCAGGATTCGCAGCCTGATCACATTTCTCATATGGTCTAACCGTTAAATCTTGTTTCGTACTCTTCATATGTTAGAATCTCCTAAAAGCATTAATAATCCTTGAATATGTTTACTCATCTCACTCTAACTACAGACTAACAAGTTTTGATTGGCAGATTTGCACAAAGAAAGAGAATATTAGAAGAAATCTTGCCTCCGTCCAGCATAGCTCAGTATTAGCAGTACCAACATTAACCAAAGAACACTTTTAATAAGGAAGCAATAAGTGATGTTTTAGGATAATCCTCTAAAGTCTCCCAGCTTTGCTCATCTAGAATCTGACCTGTTATCCATGAAAGCCTGAGCTCAGCCTGATCATATGGAAAGCATCTATAAACATCCATTTTCCAGTCAACCTCTGACCTTTGACCAAAGGTCTTTGTTCTTTTGCTGTTGGGAGGTTTCTGTCCAACTTCCTGTTTCCTGCTAAACTATAACAAGCTCAAAGTATGATGCTGCTAAATCCGTGTCTTTGTTTTCAGGACAGCATGTTGTCAGATTTCCCCCACATTTAATGTTCAGTGCAAGGATAATGCTCACACCTTGGATTTGAATTCTTTAATCTGTGTTCATCAGAGACCGTCTGATCGAGCAGCTGACCAGGGAGATCCAGGCCCTCAAGGAGGAGCTGGAGTCTTTCAGGCTTGAGGTAAAGATGAGAGGAACCATGAATGCTTTTATTTCTGCCGTCCCCTGTTGTTGTTGTTCGACCCTGCGGGCTGTCTGGTCTGTCTGCAGAGTGGCCGGCTCTGTCAGGCTCTGAGGGGGCGCGTCAACGAGCTTGAAGCGGAGCTCGCCGAGCAGAGCCACCTGAGGCTACAGGCTGTAGGGGAGAGCGAGTTCCTGAAGGCGGAGCTGGATGACCTGCGGAGGGCCAGGGAGGACACGGAGAAAGAGCAGCGGAGCCTGACGGAGATCGAGAGTGAGGCAGCATTTATTTATACACGGATCAAGGGTTTCTAACCTTGACTGTTTGCTGTTTTCTGTAGATCTTTTAAAAGATGTTTCTTTTTGTCCTGAAAAGATTTCTTTTTACTTTCTAGATGTTTAGCTAAAGCACCATTTTTTTGCTTCTAAGACTGCTTTCTCTCTCTGTTGTTACGGTTTTTAAACATTGCACATTTTCCTATAATATTCCTCATTTTCAAAATAAAGTAATGAGGTCTACAGCTCTAAAATGGAAAAGTTGGATTTGGTTTTAAATGTTATCATTTAAAAGGTGAATTATTTATCTGTACTCTGGTCATAGCAGATGTTTTTTTTTGTTTGTTTGTTTGTTTGTTTCTCTAATAACAAGTTTTATTTCAGATGCTGGTGGATCAACAATACAGAGAAATATATCAACAAACAGATGAAGATGAAAACACCCCCCCCCAAAAGAATAATTATTAAAAAGAAGGTTGAGGAAGAAGCTCACTTGTCTAAAGGATTGGTTTAGCTCAAACTATAATAATTTATTGAAACGGCCTAGTCAAAGTCTCGACCTGCATACAGTGAAACAAAGCAAATAACTGCAAGGTTTTCAAACTGAGTTTAGTCAGATGATGCAACTAATTTGAGGAAACGCGCTAAGAGTAAAATGAGCTGAAACAAAGATTTTTATATAATCTTCTACCTCTACAACAGGGAGGAATAAAAAGATGCACCTGCTAAAGTCTCCAATCCTCCTTCTTCTCTTCCTTTCCCAGAAAAAGCTCAGGCCAACGAGCAGCGCTACACAAAGCTGAAGGAGAAATACACAGAACTGGTTCAGAGTCACGCCGACCTGCTGAGGAAGGTGAGGAGGCCTCTTTAGATCCCCCCCCGGGTGCTTGTTAAAGCTTCAGTTCGATCCCGTTGTGTTTCCGCAGAACGCAGAGGTGACCCGCCAGATGACGGTGGCGCGGGCGGCTCAGGATGAGGTGGAGGAGGTCCGGAGGGAGATGCAGGAGAAGGTGAAGGGAGCTCAGGAGGCTGCGGACAGACAGGTGAGCATGGGAGGAACGTTCAACTCTCATGCTGCAAGGTCACCCAAAAACAACAAAGTTTAATGTTCTGAAGCATCTCGACTCCTTTGGTTTAGGAGAGGGAGCAGGTGAAGCAGCTCCAAGAGCTGCAGAGGGAGCTGCTTTCCACCCAGGCTGAACTGGACTCCCTGAAGACCAACATGGCCTCGTCTCAGCAGGTCGGTTCCCAGAGAGAATAAAGATTAGGATGATTTACTGCTAAATTACCCAAACTGAGCAATCCAAGGTATAAACTTTTATTGAACTAATTTGCTCCAACATTTCAATTCACCTTTTCTAGAATGATTTCTATTTTGTTTCTAATTCATATCTATATTCATGGGCTGATATGAGACTCGTGGATTTTAATAACCTCAAGTAAAAAAGCCCAGGTTCAGGTTATTGTTACTAAAAAGGTATAACAGGAGCTGTTTTTAACAGGAAGCAGGAATTATTGTGACTGATTATGAAGACTATTAAAATAAAAGCATGTCTATAAGTATTAATCTATTAACCTTTGACAAAACTGTATAATAAACTCAGTAAAGGTAATATTTTTAAAGATGTATGAAAGAGTTAAGCAAATGTGAAATATTTGGACTTCTCTCTAATTTGATTTACCAAATCAAACAGGCTCTGACTCTACTGACTCTTTTCTAAACGGTATGAAGCTTTCTATGCCATTGGAGAAAAAGTGCTTTTTTTTTTTTTTCTTTTCAGCCAGCTGACCCTGCAGTGCAATGCTTGAAACCTTTCTAAGAAATTCACATCTCCATTCTAAAAAAAAAACACTCCTTACATTACCCAGAGCTGAAATCAATCTTATTTGTTTCACGACTTTTAAATCAAACGCTGCTTTTGAGATTTATCGTTAATATTTCGAACCTGAATGCTACAGGAGGTGGATGTTTGTTCCAGTTTGCCAGCTGCGGGGGGGGGGGAAGCAGCAGTAATAAGTGTTGCTAAAATCATTGTTTGAAGGATGGTGTTTTTTTATTGAACTGGGGTAAGAAGGGAACTGTCTAGTGATCCTTCCAGGTGGTTTAATCTTTTTTTTCTTCTTCCCACTCCTGACATCTTAGCTTTCTAGTCCCGTCTTATCAGGGCCGCCACTCTTCCAGTCTCCACAGTCTAACCAGTCACTAACCCAGCCCAGTCTAAATACTCCCGTCTTATTCATCTTCTGATGAAAGAGCTAAACTTAACTTTGCTTTTTCTTTGTTTCCTTTTTTTCTGTCGGACCTACCGGCTCTCAGAGTGTAAGTCTTTTTACTCTTTCTTTGTTTACAGTCGTGTTTATGTCAAAGGATTCATTGTAACAGATCAGATTCCCAGTTTTCCTTTGACCTCCTCCCCAAACCTCTGCCGAGTCTCCATGTCTCTCTGCAACCTCAAAGTTATTGTCACTCTAACTAGCGGCTAAAGTGCGTTTTTAGTCAGAAGTCAGACCACATCCTCCTCTGACTGCTGCATATGCTTTCTTCTTCTGTTGCTCGTTTTTCCTGCATGATCTCCTGCTCCCGGATGCAGTCGAGCGAAGTGCTCAGCACCCAGTTGGTCGCCCTGGAGTCTGAGAAGGCAGAGCTGGTGCAGACTTTGTCAAAGGTGGAGGCGGAGCTTGCAGTTCAGGGGGAGGAGCTTCAGCGAGTCCAAAGCTCTCTGGCTACTGAAAGGGAAAGCGGGGTGAAGACGGCCGAGGCCCTGCAGAATCAGCTCAACGAGAAGGTTTGGGAATCGTTCTGGAAAGTGAAGCCTGTTTTTATCCCGGTTTGATATCCGTGTCAAACGTTTGCCTCCGTGAACCACAGGAGAGCAGGGAGCAAGCGTTGGAAAGTCAGCTGGTGGCGGCTCGCTGGTCCAGTCTGCAGGGAGCTGTGGAGGAAGCAGAGAAGATTATCCAGGACTCGTTAGCGCAGATAGATGATCCAGCACACATCAGCTGCACCAGCTCTGCAGGTCCGGCTGATGCAAAGCTCCTCATGGAGCTCAGCTGCTTGTTACGTCTGCATTTAGAGTCGGTGGCCGCGCTCTGATCGTCTCTGTCCTTCTCTTGTAGACTACCTTGCATCTAGATGCCGGGCCTCTTTAGAGTCTATGGAGAATTTACAGAGAGCTAGAGAGGCCTTCATGGCTGACAACACAGGTGAGAACTGCTAGATGCCTCTCATCCATGTCGATTTCACTTTGTAAAAGCAGCATTTTATTTTTCACACCAAGAAAAAGGTGGAATTAGTGCAACAAAAAACATTTAGCTTAAATGCATTCAGTTGCTATTTTAATCAATAGGATTATGTTTACAGATCTGAGTGATTTTACCTTATTAGACATCGTCTCATGAAATGGTGTAAAAAAAAAAAAACTGTAAATCTTAGGTATTGTTTTACCTGATATTGACCTTTTTGTTGCTCTGCTTGGTTTGATGCAGCCGTGTTGGAGCTGGTGCGAGTGGTGACCCAGTGTGGCCACCTGGTGGGCGACACCATCGTTCAGGGCAGCGCCACCTCCCACATGGTTCCTGTGGAGCAGGCGGAGGGTGAGTGAGTGTTTTCGTTGCAGATGTAAGCCATCGTCTGCGTCTCCTGATGTTAATCCGTGGGCGAGGTCGATGTGAGCGCGCCCCGACATGCCTGAGTCGCTTTCTTCACACTTTGCATGGATTGATTAAGGCTGATCTTTGCGTCTCTGAAGTGTTTTTGTAAAAACAGTCGTGTTTGTCGATTACGAAAATGATTTTTCCAGGTCTGGTTGAATGTGCGGAAAAAAGAAAAGCATACAGTTTTATGTTTTACATTTTTAGTGTGTTTTTTCTTCATTCCTTATACTTTTGTTTTTATCCAGCCTGACTACTGGATAAATAAGCTTTATATTTATGCAGAGTCAAATTCTGGGTTTATGTGAAATGAAATCTGAGGCTAAAAATGTAATAAAGAAAAATGGTGTTTAGATTCAAAAGTAGCTCATCTGTGTTTATAGATAGATAACAAAGGAGGAATCTCCACTAACTGCAAAATACTTTTGGCACCATGAGGTCTATGCCTGAATACTTTTGTCTGTTGGGTTTCAGGGGAGAATGAAGGCTCCAAAACAAAACATCTTTCATTAAATTAACAATGAATATCCGTTCTTATCTGCACAACAGCAAAAAGGCTGATTTATATAACAAAGCTTCCCATATTTGACTGAAGTTCTTTTTCTAAATGCTCTTTGTTCAACTCAAATGTATGAGAAATTACTTTTAATCTATTGTAGAAATAAACCTCAGAGGAAGATTTATGAATGATTATCTTTTAAAAGTTTTTTTTTTTTTGATTTGATAATCAAAATGTGTTTCTCCAGATTCAGCTTGTAGTAAGAAAAAAAAAACTTTTGGGTGAGTTTCAGTCGAAACAACCGAGTTTCTAACACTGTGACCCAGTAATGGCTTTTTCCTCTCTGTAGACTTCAAGTCCAAACATGCCTGAATATAATGACTCTGTGACCTGCAGCCATGATTTCACCCTAAAAAACAAACACTAGGAGCTACGAGCAGACTGGGATCAAACACACATCCGATGTCTGACCAGTCGTCTTCCAGATTATTGAAGATTGAGTCCAAATAAAATACAAAACTTTGTTTCTTTTGAAAAAAGTGAACTCTGGATCATTGAGTGTGCTGTTCAACATTTTCCTTTAGTTCTAGAGTAGAAGGTTTCCATGGATGTCTCACATCTGTAGTCTGTTATTCAAATTCAAAAAATACTTTATTAACCCTGAATGGAAATTAAATAAAGTCAGAAATCTCTCCCAAAAAAAAAATAAACACATGTGTAATAAAAACTCATACAAGCAGTTTTATTTAAATAGATCCAGATAAACTTTTCGTTTCAGTGCCATCATCTCCCGAAGCACGAGGCCACGCCTCCTTGTTTTTTATACACCTGTATCTCTTCTAACGTGTTGAGCTGTTTTTTTCTGTTCTCATGTCAACTTTTGTCGCTTTGAGGGAGGAACCAGCCGGAGGAAGTAAACTGCCAGTGATTGACTATTTTTCCTGCACTGTTTTCTTCCTGGTGTGGCCAGAAACATTAATAAAGCATCTTAAATCTAACAGCTGTTTTCTAAAAGAGTTAAACGTTTGGTAAAGATACTAAATAATTTGGTTAAACACAGCACTTTGTGTTTGACAGTAGGAATATCCTTTTAAAATGTTAAAAACGTCCATTGAGCTAAGCTAATGTTAGCTTCACTCTTTATATTAAGGAAGGTGAAGCTTGAATGAAGGCCGACATGTTTAATTTCTAATTAGTTTTCAGCTGTTGTTGAGCATTTTTCCTTTTGTTTCCAGCATTGTTTTTATAAAAATGACAGAGACGGCTGCTGGTTATGAAGGCTTCACATTTACCTTCAGGCTGCTGTTATTTCTATTTCTTTGTGCATCATTTTCCACCACATTTTTACCATCCACTCAATAATAATTAATCAATATTAGGATAGGATATTAGGATATTTAAAACTGTAAATGCTTATGCTATTTTACAAATTATTACTAAATAATTTGTGTATTTTTACCAAATGTATTATATTTTAAAGGTGAATAATTACTAGCTGTGGTTATGCATTGAAGCCAATTGTTACCTTCTTTATATGTATATTTTTTTCACTTATTTTTTATTTATATTGATCTATTTTTATAGATTTTATTTTATTTTTTAGTCATTCCCCCCGAAAATTTTTGCAAAATCTGACCAACCTTTGCAAGTTATTTTGGAAACAAACAAAAAAACGAGCTGCTTGGCGGAGATCTGCGCTCTCCAAGTGCTTTTCTAGTGTATTATACGTTTTATTGCTTACGATACACAATTTTCATGAGGTCATTACTTTTTCATTGACTGTAAGCCTTAGAAATCTAAATTTAGAGGAATAAACGTCATAATATTAATCTCCAGGTGTTGTTGCTGTGACATATATGCAAAATACTAACTAAACCCACGTCTGTTTCTAATTAAACTCCCTGAAACTAATATGGTTCATTTGTAACTAGTAGTCATCAGCGGTCAGAGCCTGGCTGACTGAGCCGTGCTTCGCTGTAATTCGATGCAATAAACAGAAAATGAACCGCCTGCTTTTTAGACGATGTTGACACCTGCGTCCTATTCTTGTCGCAGCGCTGTCGGAGAGCGTGAAGACGTGCGGATCGGAAGCTCTGGCTCTGCTGGGACAGATGAAGCAGCAGGACAGCCTGGCTGCTGCCGACAGCAACAAGCTGAGAGCGGCGCTGGAGGCCATCCTGACCACGGCGGAGGTGGGTGGAAATCTGATTTATCAACAGGTGTTGTGTTTAATCTGCTCAGCAAGGCGCTATTCTAATAAAGAAAGGCCGCCTTGCTCTTATTGTTCCAGAAACTGCGGCCGAGGGGTTTGGAGCTGCAGCAGGGGGAGCTGGGAGATCTGGTGGAGCAGGAAATGGCTGCCACTTCCGCCGCTGTGGAGTCTGCGGCTGCCAGGATAGAGGTGTCCAACTCTGCCTCTTTACTACATATCCAGAATCATCTGGCAGCATTATTCACTCACCAAGCTCTTTGTTTTTTTCCCTCCCATGTGCCTTAAAGGAAATGCTGAACAAGTCCAGAGCAGTTGATACCGGAATCAAGATGGAGGTCAACGAGAGGTAAGTCTGAGATCAGAGCAACGTGTATAAACCAGCCGGGAGTTGATGTTTCTTTGCAAAGTCTCTTCTCTAATCTTTAGACCCAAAGACTAAATATATTCAGAACTAGTAATGATTTGGGAGTTAAAGTTATTCATCGGGGCCTTTGGAGTGAAGCATGGGGGGGCTCTGAGTTCACTGCTTGAATCATATGAAGTTCAGATGCAGCTTCCTTATTTAGTAAACTGCTTCAGTAAACTCAACAGGAAATCCCCTGGTACATTAATACTAGTGACATAAAAGGGGTCAGTGACCTAGAATCATTTAAGTTCAGGTGTTAACAAAAAGCCACTGTGGAAACTATCAAATCAAATAACTTTCCAAACTGTTAACCCTTTACGGACGATGGGAGCGCCCGCGCTCCCAAATGCTTACATGTTTTTAAATGCCTGTAGAATTCGA
>JAUZNJ010032363.1:0-13712 GCA_034780135.1 Jordanella pulchra | reverse complement strand
CCCCCGAGCGGTGTCTGTTGTCCAGCAGGGTCGATGGAAAAACTGATCCAGCCAGGCGTCAGGAATGTCAGCTGAGTTTATGCAACGCCTAAGTGTGTTCAGCATGTATTTATAGAGGTGGGATCCATACACACTGAGGCTATGCACATTATGTGTTCAATAACGAAAAATAAAGTCTTTATATGAGAAAAATGATTGAATTTAAGGACATTTGAACATAATGTAGCTCTTTCTGTGTCTCATTCATTGTTTTATTTTGTTTTACTTTCGCTATGATTCTCGTTTTTTTACTGTTTTTTTTTCCTTCCAGCAGCTCATCATGTGTATAGGTGAGCTGCTGACAAGAACACCAAAAAAGGAAGAGCAGAGAGGCAGAGGGGAAGGCCCCTGTAAAGACTATCTAGAAACAAACTCAACCCTGATTCACAGCTTTAGGTTTCACCAGGTTTCTGTTTCATTTGTCTCTGTCTTCACTTATTGTTCCACATATTTCCTCCATGAGCTTTTACAACCAGCCTCATGCTCCTTGAGACTAATTAGCTGTCGTTTTCTATCTTTCATTTTTACCCTTCTCCCCCCTTATGCCCCCCCCCGCCCCCAGTGAATCCCTGTTATAATCGTTGTGCTCCACGACAATTATCCAGTGTCCACAGAGGGATAGAAATAGAACAAGCAGAACAGTTTCTCTTGATGGCAGAATTGAGCATAGGATGCTAATAAAAGAGGTGGTTGTTAACTGCATGAGAAGAAATGTGCTTCCACATTGTTTACTTGAACAACAAAAGCTTTTCTTCATGCCGTCTGATTCAATGGCTGCAATAATTATGCCAGTGATCAGTCTCCAGCCCTGAGGGACTGTCCTGCTCCTGTTTAACACCAGTGTGTTGGCCTACATTATCCACTAAATCCCATTGTTTATTAACAGTCAAGGCTTAATGAAGAGGAGTGAGAGTAGAGTCAAGGCAGCAACACTGAGCTAAAAACTGCTTGGAAACCAAACACTGAGTACAGGATTTAGTGGACTTTCATTTAGAGGTTGCTCTGGAATCTCAGGGGAATAATTAGCTGTTTTGTTTGCAAAAAAAAAAAAAAACATAAACATGTTCTGTTAGAAGTTCATTATTTAATTTCCTGCTATGTTTAGCACTCCAAAGTTAAAAGGGGTAGCTGCTGCACAAGTTAAACGTGTCAATCTTGGCAGGAACCCCAAGCTTCATCCATCAAGTTCTGCAGGAACACATACTGCTGTTCTCTGTGTGTCAGAGTCATGTTTCCACAGCATTGTCACACCTGGTGCAACTGGTATTAGGAAACCTAATCCCACAGCCTGTCAGAGTTCATTGATGGCTAACAGAGGTTTAATTTAACATCTAAAAGCAAATATATATTTAAAAAATCAAGCTTATATACAATGTTAAGAAATTTCATCCCCATACATGTAGGAGTGTCATTCTTTCTTTTAAATATACAACTTTCATAAAACAAGAATGAGACGCTAAGGATTGATTTTCCTCTATTACACATATTATAGGAATAAATATATTTAGTTAGACTAGAGACCCACTCTTTACTAGCCCACTGTTTCTTAATAAGGTGGTTTGGAAGGAAATTTCAAAAAGCAGTGTAACTCACCCTAAAAAACATTTTTTTTCAGATAAAGTGGGCCTATAGGGTGTTATTTGAAAGCCACTGTGGATTTTTTTGTACATTGTCAAGTAAATGTGTTTATTTTTATTTCACAATTGTCTTAGTGCTGCCCTCATAGTGTTGAATATGATCAACACCATCTAGTTAAATTACAGTTTACTCCTGTTGTCCCTGAAATAACAAACAAGTAAATAAAATGGACTATCATCTAATTTCTGTCTTTCATCTTCAAAGAAGAACAGTTAAAACTTGGACTCATCAACTCAATGTTTTAAAACATTCAATAAAACTTTTTGAAATGGATAAAGAAGACTAACAGGAGGTTTATGAGATTTTTAGCCCTCCCTGAAAATGTGTGAAATATCCTTTAGAGTTTAGGTTATCCAGTGTTGAACTTTAAACACCATAGAACACATTTGTTTAGCTAAAAAAAAGGTAACAACAGCTGTACAAATTTACAAGTTTGAGCTGACTCAAGCATTTTCAATCATCTCCAACAGAACATGTTCATACCAGTAGAAAAGAAAGACTATGGATGTAATTAACAGTTTCAGAAAAGTTCTGTTTTTTTATTTGGTGGTTTCCAACACAACAAAGATTTATTTATATTTTCAGCAAGCCTGCTTAGATTTAGCATCCCTCTGCTGTGGGTAAGGGAATTGTTCCTTATAATAATTAGTCAGAATCTGACAAAAACTGATAATGATGTGATTATATTGCTAAACATGAACAATCCCTGACTGCAACAGAACATTTACCGCAGTGTTAATTTAGTCGATCCCATTGGGGGGGGGGGGGATGACTCTATGGTCACATTCTGTCTCAGTTTTTGTGCAGAATCACTGTACACCCACAAAATTGTAGAAATTGCCCCAATTTAAAGAACTGAAAAGAATCCAGCCATCCCATGCCGTTTACCATCCATCTCAGAGAGGAGCTGGCAGGCCTCTTTATGAGTGAGTCTGTGCAAATGTGGCTGACTTGCAGGAACAGCTTTTTGAAAAAATTAAGCTCAGTTTCAAGGTATTGACTTCCTACGATGTTTCATTAAAAAGCCATAATCTTTACCAGAATCAACAAACTTAAAGGCAGAAATGTAAAGGTCTTGCTAATCTAGTGGTGGTTCACACTGCATATTCCAGTTTATTGGTGGTTGAACTTAGCTCATGCCATCCAAAGCATAGCTACTAAACATAATCTTACCATCTTCACACTCCTCCTGCACCTGTCATGAGAAGCTCTTAGCATATGAGCCTTTTATGAGCCTGTAAATAAAGATTATGGGAAGTGTGTAGCCACAAACTTGTCAGCAGGGATTGAAGCATTGTGTTTGTTTGGTGTTTGAGTTTATGGTTTTTAGGTTTGTTTTCTTTACACTTTGTTGATTTTTTACAGACCAACGCTTAAATTTCTATTTATTAATACCAGCATGATGCCTCAAATGTGGAGGTTCAAATACATCGCTTTGCAGGATTTTCATGTGACTATATAATACCTTTTGGTCAAGAGACCCCATAGAAACCCCCTGGGTGCTCCTGAGAATATTGGGAGAGTCTAGAGAATTATACCAATTAAATAATACTATAAATAAACTTGCCTTACCTGCAAAATCATTTTATGATTTATCTTTTTTTTCATAATAATTGTAACACTTTAATTATTCATTTTAATGCCTTTAATATATTTTTAATGCATTTAATACTCATAAATGGAGGGACGGACAGACGGATGGATTAACCAACAACTCTTTTTTAAATTTATTGAAAAAAACATTTTGAAGTTCTGAATTATCTAATTATTGTCAAATATTGGCTTTTCGTCATTAAATTTGATCTTTACAGACTGTTTTCTTTTATTTCTCCCCATAAGGAATCAGTGTTTATCGAGGCAGAGCTTTAACACATGCCTCAAGTCTTAACAGACAAATATTCAGATCACACAAATCTGCATTATTTTTAAATATTAAAATGGAAAAAAAAACTTCCCCCAATAACAGAGCAAAGGATTAGCAATTGTCAGCCAATTATCTTGAATTGGATATATACAAATTTGAGAAACAATATCAATCCTTTGTGATCTGGAATGGCAAGATCTGCTTCTTCTTTTTTTTTCAAATAAAGTGGACAAGGTCCAAACAATTTTAACAAAGCAAAAAAGGGAACAGAAAGGGAGACAAGCGAAGCGGCAAATGGATGACCTTTGGGCTTTAGGCTTGAATAATTCGATGAAAACAAACAAGAAATTTAAATCAGCAAAAAGAATGAAAAAAAAGAAAATGTGTCAAGACCAGAGGGTCAGACAAGGGGAACACAAAACCTAAACTGTTTATATAAGAAAAACATTAGACCAGACACCATGAAGAAGCAAAAAGAAAAACTATAGCTAACATGTGCTTTGGCATCAGGCAACACCTCTTGGTCAGTCACACAACCCAAGAATCAAAACAGTCACCTCAACATGTTTTGTCACCATGGCGGTCCAAGATGTCAACATGGCCAAATCCAGCAAGACAGATGCAGACTAATAACATTACAGCCAGATCAGGTGACACCAGCGTAATCTGGAGGTCATTATGACCGGCATGAGTTGAACAACTCCCAAATGGATGATTGGACAGAAGGGCAGAGAAACACGTGTCATCAAATAACACTGCTGGTCCAGCCAAAATATTGTTAGTATCGTGCACAATCTTACTAAGTGTGGTAGCAAAGCTGTCTGGAGAGGGGAAGCTCACCTGACACACCTGAGTTAGGCTACATATATCTGTTCACACACTCACATGATTTAACTGACCTGTAGGGCATGCCAGTCTTATTTGCAACAGTTTCCTCTTTGCCCAGACCAAACATTCGCAGATACCAGCCGGTCTCCAACTCTCTTATCAGCGCTGCTTTATTCCTTTGCTGGGCTACCTTCTTTCCAGAGAAGGAATTGCGTTTAGTTTCTTGGGAGTTGCTTCGGTTGACTTTGGACCCACTGAGAGAGGCCACAGACTGTCTTCGGTGCACACTGGGGGGCTGGTGTCCACCAGGCCCCCCGACACCTCCTCCGCTGCTCCGGGCAGCTAGCATGACTCAGGAGGTTGGCCCTTACCTTTCTAGGAAAGGGTTCAGGTAAAACAAAGATTTTCAGTGGCTTTAACTCTCTTTGTCTTCTCTTGAAGTGAAACTTTCGTTTGAGGACTGTGTTCTCTGCCTGTCAGTTTTCAGACTGCCCCGCTGTCCATCTGCAGTCTTCTTCAGTCCTGTCCTATCTTTCAAGTTTGTAGTATCTAAATTCTTGTTAGGTCTTTGTCACCGTCTGTCTTTTGTCTGTGCAGTATCCTCCCTGCTCTCTTATAGCTTCATCCAGCCTGAAACTAGATCCTGGTTTCCTTGTCTCGTCACTGCCTGCTCTGACCTAAAAGGAGGCAGCCAAACATGCCAGGGTGTCAACAATCCATGCCTGCAGTTACTCGCACGGACTGCATATATGATACCTGTGCACAATAGACACAAGTGCTAAAACGACACAGAAACAATATAAATAAAGTGCATGAACCCAAATCGGCTTGACCACAGCAGTAAAAAGTTACCGTGAAGTAAAGTAATCTGTATTGGTGAGCAGAAGTATAGACACTCACTATATTTAGGACACAAATGCAAAAGGGGCACTCACATATGTTTCCTAAGCATCTGTAACAGCTCTAACTTTATACTTCTCCAGGACCACTTTAGGATCTCAACACCATTCTTTGTGTAATAGGAGTCCAAGTTGGTGCAGGAGAACCGCTGATTTACACCTCTGTCAAGCATAGCAAGATGAAAGTCCAGACACAGGGGCACTATAATCATATATTCCTAGTATATTTCTTTGTCAAAAAATATAAAATTATTCTATATCTATCAGTATTAAATCATATATGTCTGTCTTCAGTAGCAAGTCGGTTCATACGGAACTATATTATTTCTATGTAAAAGATTCAACTATATTCACAGTTTTAGTGCTGAAGAAAGTAATAGTACAAAACTAAGAAGTACAGTATTGTTCAAAAGTATTCATACCTATTGGACCTTTTTTGTATTTCACAGGAAAGGAGCAAGCAAGTCAAAGTGAGTAAAATGTGATTTGTCTTTTCCTAAGTGGTGTAATTCACATGCATAACCGTGAAGTGAGTGAAGAGGATGGTAAATTCCAGTTTGTTTGTTTTTTTGGTGGAATCTGAAGAAACTGAAAAGTGTATTGTGTATTTATCTAAAGTGTATTTACCTTTATCTTGTGTATTTATTAAGATGACTTGATGCAAGATTTGTGAATTCACAAACTCACGAAAATACCTGTTGCCAGAAGCCAATACATGCATTAGCCTTGAATACAGATATGCTTCGAACACGATATGTGTGACATCAACCACAAGCAGCAGGCTGAAACAAAAAAACATTGTTGCGACGGATAATGTACCCATAGACTCATCTATTCAGTCCATTTTAACTGGAATACATTCTTTCTTTCTTTTTTTTTTTTTGAAGAACAACCCAAAGGACACAATTTGAGTCTTTGTGGATGAAAAAGATGTTTGCATTTTCTGACCAGATTTGTCAAGAGTTTGATTTATAAGTTAACTCAAGAAGCTGCAGAGGGATCCTACTGTTAAAATCGTGTCTCGTTTAGTCGCTCTAAATGGACAATCAAGAAGATGAAGCTGAAAAGCTTGGCATTACTGCTGTTAAACTTGGAGACAGTGACAAAAAAGTCCTTAGAGGTGATTACTAGCTGGTATGTAGGGGCCCAAATGTATATGGTTGCTGAACTCTAAATGGAGAGACATGCTTTCATCCAACGTGTACCAGGAAAACACTGTCAGAATTGTTGGGGATGAATTACAGACCACATACAAAAGGTAAGTAAATATAATAAACATATATTTGCACATATGATTTTCCACAGTTGCCACAGTTGCCGCAATTGGCTAAAAGCTTGCCACTTGGTGATTTAACCAATCAGCTCAACGAATTGTACTCCTTTTCACAGGAGCCTTTCCAGATGCATACTGTGTAGAATTCAAAGTTAGCTGGTTAGCGTATTCAACCTTTTCTCAAATAACCCTAAACAAATCGCATTATAAATTATTGCATTTACAGGTTAACAAAGAAGTGAAGAGAGCCCTCCTGCAAGTCATTTAATCTCTGTGTGTAGATATCTTCTTTGTAGGCATAAGAGATTTCTTAGTGTTTTCTTTCCATAAGGAATAACATTAGAAGGATCTAAAACACACAGCAGTAGAATTTTGGGAGAAGGCTGTGAGATTCAAAGCTCAAGCTGGAGAGTCTTTCTTAGAAAAGAGCAGCAAACATGGAAAAAGGTGAACACATGCAATACCTTTTGTGTTGCAGAAAACTAACACAGAATATGCAACATATTGTCCCCATCATGAAACATGGGGGTGGGAGCTTATCTTCAGCAGACGGGGAAGCTGGTCTGAGTTGACAGGAAGATTAATTGAGCCTAAAATAAACTGCAAACAGCTTGAGACTAAGATAGAAGTTCACCTTCCTGCGATCCCAAAGACAAAGCATACGCATGCATTGAAACGGTCTAGTCAAAGTTTAGAACAAAATGGAGCTCAGCTTCATAGGTCCCTCAATCCAATCTCACAAAGCTGGAGTTATTTTACAAAAAGGGAAGGGAGGGGGGATCAGTCTGTTATGAAATCTGTTGCCTACGTGAGTAAAGCAGCAACTGTGATTCTACAAAGAATTGATTTAGGGGAGCATTGAGTGTCTGCTACATTTTTATATTGTTTGTGGGTTTTTTTTTCCTTCATTTATCTATTCAACATTTGGACAGAGCACATTAATCAACATTACATTAGACTAATGACTAAATATGCCAGATTTAGCCACAGGAGCTCATTTTCACCTGTAGTCCTGTGACAGGCTGATGGAAACCCAGAAAACGAAAGGTGCAGAAATACACATGTACAACAAGCACAAAATTTATCAAAGATATGTTAGTCAATATTAAAACAGACTGACTAATATAAAAATATCCTTAATGCTTAAAAAAAACATCAAATCCACAATCAAACAAAAAGTTACATTTACATTGAGACATCTGTTAGTTCTAAACACATGTTAATTTACCACATTAATGCAGTTTTGATTATAAAAAAGGACTGCAGTGATTAAATGTTTCTTAGTTCATACTGGCGCCATGTTCCAATCCCCCTAACATTTTCCCCTGTATTTAAATTTGACAGATGAATGTCTTGCTATTACATAAAATCCTAGCAAGATACAATGCAAATAATGTGAGAATTATGTGAAACATTTGTGATAAATACAGGAGAAACACATCATTGGTCATTTGAACTTTATTACAGCTGAAGGAGGGGATACAAGGCAGCCGAGGCGAATCAAGGTATTATTTGTGATGCCACACCTTCTCTAAGATGCCTGAGTTATTTATATCTGCAGCTTGGAATATGTAATGATGTGTGAAAAAGATTAGCCCTTTGGGACAATAAGGACTATCTATCATCTATCATTTTATTTATTAGGGAAGGATTGGTTTAATGCTGATGTGATTGATCATGTTAGGAGATATCAAGGACTTTTTTCCATCCCCCTGCCTCTATTCATAAATCCTGCAGATTTTTGAAGTATGTAAAAACCCTAATAAAATGGCACGAATGATGCCTAATTGTTTTCGTCGAGATTAAAGGAGGTTAAAAGAGAGGAGTGAACAAGAAACAGAAATAGCATTTAAACACTAACGTGTGGATCTAAGTTAAAAGTAAGTTAAAATCAAACATGAGGCTAACATGAAAATTCACAGATGCTTTTATTTCTGACTGGTGTTATTAGCTGGTTGTTAAGGCTGGTGAGGGCAACTCACACATTAAACAGCTCCCGGTGGTCAAGCTTTGTGAAGATCCCTAAGCTATCTAACCAATCACTCAGCGATTTGACTCTTCTGAGGTCAAGTGAGGAGATCAGCCTTAAATTATTTACCCCAAGTAATGAGATCCAAACAGACTGGACAAACTGGTCATACGGCATTAAAAGGGGCTGAGGGAAAGGTTGGACTCAGTGCTTAATGCCAGCTAGCTAGCAAATAGTTTGATTGAAATCTTACCAGAACTATGTATTTAGATTTTCTTTGAGATTTTGTGACAGCTGGTTAACTCTACGTAGATTGCTCACTCAGCATAAAGCTTCTTATCTCATTCAAATAAACTGTTGCTCTGGAGACTTTGCGGCCACAGAAAAGTTGCTTTCTGCTGTTGTTTTTTCAAATGTGTATGATAACAGGATTAACATGGGTGCAGCTTTTGTCACATCTACTCTAACTGTACGTATTTGTAGGTCTACATGCGTTTTTGTTTGAAATATGAAGACTAAGATAAGAAAATACCACGTTTTGTTGTTGGTTGTATTTTAGAGAGTAGATAAAAGAAATATGACACATATTAAAAAACCTTGGAGAAATGCACAGTAAAATGAACCAGGATAAAACAAAAACTTAGAAAAAAAAGATAGCCAGAAAGTTGAATACACTCTACGGGCAACATATCTAAAGAGTGGACACCAAGTTTTATTTATTTATTTTATTTCTTATAAACTGGAAGTGTAGCCCTGATTTGTATTCAGATTCCTTTTATCAATACTTTCTAGAAACCTTAACAGTAATTACAGCTGCAGGTAATTTTAAAAAAGGGCTTTTAAAGCAAGATTTAAAAAAATTCAAATCATAGAGAAAAGGTTCCCTGTCCACTCAACTACATACCTTTACTTAATAGTATTTCTTGAATAAGGATTAAAGTGTTGTCAGACACTTGAAATTAGAAATTATCTATAAAAATATAGGTTAAATTATTTTACACCTCTAAATCTAATTAAATTTCTTGATCTATCTAAATATTTGCCAGTTCTGAAAGACATTGATTACAAATTAGTACTTAATAAATACTCTTCCCAATTGCGAAACAAACATTTTTGTTTGTTTTTGTCTGTATTTGTCTTGAATAACTGAATTCAGTTCAAATATCAGACTTTTCAAAATAGTTTAGAGTCCGATCATGCGGCTGCAACAAAAGAAAAATATTTTTTGTGGTCTTTTTATTAATTGGTAACAAGGTAGTGTTACACAGAATAACATTATCCATGCCACTTTTACATAGACTTAAGCATCTTTAGTGACTTTAACACAATAGTTTCATGTTAGCAGAGTAGGACCTGTTTAAGTAGATGCAAAAGATGAATGAATAATTTTTTCAGAGTAGAAGATTTTCATCTTCTCTGTTAAAAAATGTAAAATACATTACTAATATCTTACTCTTCAACATTTACATTGGTTAGAGTGATTTGAGTAAAATGACAGTTGGCACACTTTCCATGGACTCACACAAGCTTATCTGAAGAAAATCAGCTGGAAGATCTGCTGCTTTCCAAGGTCACTGGCCCAGAGGATTTCTAACACAAAGTGTATCTGATCTGACCTCCGTTTCTTCTTCATCACTTAGTGGGAGAGCCTACCGTAAACAAATTCTGTCATCCATCCTTTATCCAGAAGCTCTGCTGAGACGTAAACTGATCTGGTGCATTCTGTGTGCTCTGACACACAGACTCTGGCTAAATTTATGACATTTATAGAGCAAGCATAATTCTGTTTAGTCAATCTTAGATGCCTCGGCAACTACTCCAAAGTAAAGGTTTAGAAGACTTAATTTTTCATAGAAACTTTTTGCAGCTTTTATGTCATCAGAAAGTATTTCCAACAAAACTCCTGATAGCAAAGTCACTGAAAATACTTTACTTGTTGGAAGAAATTACTAAACTTCTCAACTGTTGTAATTAAAATGTCTTTGTTTTACATCCCAGAATAGATTAGCAGTATTAATCAATACAGCATATAATGTTTTTTGTTACAATTACTTGTGTTTAAAAAAACAAAACTGAAAGTGTGATTCATCTATGCATTTTTATCATTATATGGAAAAGAATCAAGTGCAACCAGTCAGGAAATAAACTCTTTTGTAGATAATGTTGATGACTGGTACATAACTCCAAAATATATGCAGATATAGTTCCTCCAAAAGTTTCACAATGTGTTGATCCAAGCAGGTTAATTCAAAAAGAATTCAGCATTACTCAAATAACTAAAAAAAAGCAAAATAAAACGTGAGCTGTAAAAACAAATTATGTTTATGTACAACAACATACAACATTATGAAAAAGTTGCAATACTTTTGCAAGCCCCCTGCAAGATGGAATATTTGCAGTGAACTGGGAAAGTTGTGAGAAATAAGATTTTGAAATTAACGACGGATATACAGATGCATTTGTTAAACCACTCAGGCTACAAACTAAATGGAAGGAAGAGGAACAGTTTCTCTTTCTGTTTTAAATTAGAGAAAATAAACCTGAGCCTTTGAATGTCCCATTGGTCTCATTTTCAATTATATCTAACTAGAACAATTTTATTTATCCCTATGAGATCTTGTGGCAATTATTTCTTCACATAAGATCCAGGTGTTTCACCTTTTAATCAATTAATATAATTGGCTTTTATATTTATTCAGGTAATCTTATTTTTACACTTAAATTAGTTCATAATCGGAAACCTTTAGGTGTTAAAACAGAAGATATAGAAACAATCTGTAAGAGAGCAAAAGCATTTTATACGAGCTTTATTGGTGACTACTCTGGAAAGATAATTGAATTTTTGGCTATTTATTTATCAGGTAAATTTTCTTTTGCTTTATCATCAGATATTTATCTATGTAGATTTTATTGGAAACAATCATCTTTGTGCAAGATCTTGATTATATTTTGAGTTTTACTAGAAAATGCATTCAAATGTTTCCCGGAAGGAGTTTCACTTTAAACACCTGACATATAAACTGAACAAAGTATTTAGACTTGACAAACGATTAAAATAAATCTCAAAATAACTCTGTAATGTAAACACTAACTCAGACAAATGCAAAGTGAGACGAAAATGCACACATGCATGAGTGCACATTTTGTCTCAATTTAGCTCAAGTGTTCCTGTCCTCCCCGGTCAGCTGACATTCAATTATAAACACATTCCTTCATCCCTCTGTCACCGGGAGAATTTATTATTGTCCACACAGATAGCTTTGACTGGATACAGCTTCATGGCTTCACAGATTGCTGCAAACCTACGTGTTCCTGAGAGAAACTCACTGAGACTGACCATATGTGAAACAGCTAACATAAACTGTAAAAAACAGAACTCTTTGTCATTCATCATTTGGATTCCTAAAATTAAACAACTATAATTTTTAATAAAGTGGTGGAAAACACAGCCATACAACCACCTTCTCTAAAGTTTTCCATCACACTTATGATACTTGTCACCAAACAGTTCAATTTCCTCTGGCTCCCTCTGCTGGACCAAACATTTTACTAATTAATTTCCGTGTGGAATTTTACATCAACATTTGTATATGATTAAACTACATAGTATTTTTTTGTTGTTGTTTGTTTTATGTTTATGGTTCAATTCATCCATTGTCTTCCTATTATCCAAGTTCATTTTTTTAAGCTAACAGTTCCTGTTGACCCTTTTTCCTTTATTCTGGGGAACCTTGAGTGTTAATCCCATGTCAGATAAATAGTCCCTTCAGCTCGTATCTTGGAGTTTCATCCACAAGGATTGCCGGAAGCCAGCATTATCAGATGTTTGCATTCTGTCTAGCCACACTGCTTAAGAAAAAGAGTGACCCTTCACCCAGAGGAACCAATCCAGCCCCTACCCCCACCCCCCCCACCCTTAGTATGCTGGTTGCCCTCATAATTTTGGGGAGATGACATTGTCCAACTCTTCCAGGGCAAATAAGTTGGACTAAGACTGATTCAAATATCTCTTTAAATGGCTGCATCTCGGGTTGATGTTTATGGCAAACTTGAAGAGGGTGTTGAAGGGGAAAATCCTGATTTTTAAGCCTGATGAACACCCAAGAAAGTCAGCTGCAATGGCTGCATCAATTCTACAACCTCAAATTTGCTCTGAAATTCCAGCAGTAAACTTGGCTGAAGCCTTAACAAGCTCATTGAGTCTAAGTCGTCTTCCTGTTCCTGCCATATTCTCAGGTGACCCTTGGAAATTTGTGGACCTAAAGATATCAATTAAAAGTGCTAAACCACTGCTGACAATTTGTACTGTAATAAATATGAAAACTGTAAAACCTCAGGTCAGAATTATACAGTGCCGTACAATTTGTTTACCAAAATAAAAGATAAAGAAAATAATGTTGACAAATGATGAAGAGGGAAATACTCTTCCCCAGTAGGCTGTGCTGATCTTCCACTGTACTCCTATTATTTCTCGCAGTTGGTCTCTAGGGGCTCCCCTACCTTTAGTGCTCTGTCCGCCCAACAGACCTATGAGATCTACCACTGTGCTCATCTGATCCGCCACTGTTAGGGTCTATAGCTAGCCCCACTCAGCTGTAGCCTCTCCCCACCAGCATGACGCTGCCTTCTCTCCACGCCTTCGTGAACCGTTTCCCCGGCAGGCTCCTCTATCTACCGCTGTGGTTTCTTAGCTGTAGAGTGGGGCAGGGCTGGCTGCCATGTCACGCTTCTGGGTTTTTTTTCTGGCTGTGCTGTTGCACTGTCTTCCCGCTGCTTCTGTCTGAGCTCCAAAACTCTTTCTCACCGTAGTTATGTTGTCCAGGAGAATCAGGCTAACTGATGTCAACGCCTTTGTTTGGCTGTTTGACAACTGTAACTGGCTACATAGAATCCCTGTCCTCCATCTGTGAAATTGTCTCTGGCCCATCCCCGGCAAGTCAGCATCTGAAATACCTTATTTTTAAGGGCATGATTGAAACAGAACAACAAAATGGAAATAGGGCAGGTTAGCATGAGTATGTCATTTACTCACTGGGAGGATTTATACTTCTAGCTATTACCTTTAACATACAGTTGTGGTCAAAAGTTTACATACACTTGTGAAAAACATGATGCCATGGCTGTTTTGAGTTTCCAATAAGTTCTACAAGTCTTATTTTTCTGTGATAGAGTGATCGGAACACATACTTGTTTGTCACAAAA
>JAUZNJ010032361.1:0-13713 GCA_034780135.1 Jordanella pulchra | reverse complement strand
ATCCATCCATCATCAATCTATCCATCCATCCATCATCCATCCATCAGCCATCATCCATCCATCATCCATCATTCATCCATCCATCCACCCATCCATCATCCATCCATCCATCCACCCATCATCCATCCATCCACCCATCCATCATCCATCCATCCATCCATCCATCATCCATCCATCCATCATCCATCCATCCATCATCCCTCCATCCCTGTTATTGAAACAGAAATTGTTGTTCAGCACCCAGAAACCTTTGCCAGGGGACGTGTTTTAGACTAAAAGACTCTAAGCATCAGTTTTTATCAATCTTAAGTTTGAATATTTGATTCTAACATGTTGTTAGATTTTGTTAGTGGATGAAACAGAGCTGTAGATTCAAGATCAATAAATGGTCACAGTTTTGAGGATAAATCTGTTTCTTCCTGTCTGGATAGTTGATCTTTGTTTTGGCAGAAGGTAGAGATCAGCTGTTTACCACCTTATAGAGGTAGAATAGACTCTCTGCAGAGTCGTCTCTATTCAGCCAGTCTGCTGCTCTCTCACAGTAAAGCATTGCCTCTTCTATATCTCCATCTCACCATCAGTCTCTGAGAGACATACTCAGACTGATGCTGATGCTCCCCTGTGAAACACACACAGCTCTCAACAAAATGGTGATTCACAGTCTATGACTGGATCCTGGGGGAAACATGGCAGGCTTTTATTTTTTTAATTTCAGCACTTTATTCTATTTGTTTTTTTTTTTGTTTGTTTATTTTTATTTTTGCCATTTCCACAGAGGCGGCAGAGGGTCAGCTGAGTGCTGAGGAAGAGGAGGCCCGGAGGATCTCTGAGATGGGGAAACCCATCCTAGGGGAGCACAGCCGCTTGGAGGTGGTCATCGAAGAGTCCTACGAGTTCAAGGTGCACAGTAATCCTTTTCTTGTGCTGCCCTCTAGAGGGCCATGCATTGAACTTCTTTTTTCAGCTTAGACGGGATTCTCTTAATAAAAGCAGAAATAATTCAATATTTTCTTAGCTCTGAAGCTGCTTGATCACCAAATATCAGTCTTGTGTTTTACAAACCCACAGAAGGATCTGTGTTTTTCTTTTCTTCCCTATTTTGGACCTGGATGTCATGCCTGGAGCCGAGCTGCTCCACTGTGACTGAATTATTGAAGCTGCATTAGCTGCCCTCAATACAGCACTAGCCTGAGGTGTCTCTGCTCTAACTCTGCCCTGCAGGTCTCCACTGCAGAAGAAAAGTAACACACTGCTTCACACTGCCCCCGACCTGCAGCTATGCAGCTACTTTAAAGTCTGAACACAGATTTTATAAAATTATACAAAAACTATCTACGAGAGGTAATCCAGCTAACTGATGTAAAGTCAAAACCAACAGTAGGATTACTGCTGCAGGATAAATGACAAAGTTTAAAGTCTAATTCCACAATGCAAATCCACGAACCTGGGTCTTAAAAATGATTAAGCCAACCTTCTGAGGCCACTTCAACATCACTAGTTTTTAAAACTGAAACTTTTAAATCCATAATTTCATTTACAAAGGCTTTATTGCTCTGTTAATATGGATTTGCTTCCATTTATTTTGCAGTTTTAGCCACTTTGTAAACCTATACAAACATATCCCTCTACTTTATAACGTGATATATCCTTTTTGGTTCTTGATGGTCAGAGAGATTGCTGTGATGGACCAGATTTGCCCCACGAGTTTAACACCTCGTTTACATACTAAGTTTTTCACACAAAGCTCCCGTATTTGGTATTTATTTTTGTTGAATACTGACTTTTTTTCACATTTTAGGTTTGAACCAGATCATTTTATAACCTATATATTCATTATGTCGTGTAGAGCAACACATAAAAAAATAAAAGATGGGGATTTTTTTTTCATCATGACAATATTTTTGTCAAAACTACTAAAATGTGAAAAAATGCACAATATTGTGCATTTTTTTGCACAAGTAGATTCTAAAGACGTCTGATATGTAAAAAAACAATGATTTGGTTTATCTTATCATTTTGGATCTAATTCTACTTAATCTATTTTACCAACATAAACATTTTTATTTGTTCAGCATGAAGAGTTTACCTATATTCCACACAAAAACTAGAATTTGGTTAAGATTTTGCAGACATCAGTAGTTTTAGACGAGTACAGTGTCCTACTTAGATAAAACTAAAACAGATTCTTTTTTCTAAACATTGCAGTTCCTTCCCAGCAGCTGACGGTTTTCAGTTACAGACGCCTTTTCCTCTGTTTGTTCTGAGGAGCTAGGATTTTAAAATGGTTTTATCACTTTAACGTTTTCACCCTCATTACTGTTCACAGCTGAAAGCACAGCCATGAATCCTCAGAAGAATCATCAAAACAAGATTAATGAATAAAACCTAGCATAAGAACAGCAGCGTCGCCTGCTTTGGGGTTTTGATAATAAACTGTGTTGATCTTCTGGTCTGCAGAGCACCGTCGACAAGCTCATTAAGAAGACCAACCTGGCGCTGGTTATCGGCACACACTCCTGGAGGGAGCAGTTTGTGGAGGCCGTCACTGTCAGCGCAGGTGAGCTCCGTCTGAGCGAGAACAAGTTACAGGGAAGACAGCCGTGGTGGGGGGGACTCCTCCGCCTGTGCGCTCAGCCTCTCTGAACAGCTGCTCTAACAGTGATGGATATATTATTTGTTTGTTGTTCAGAATCACCATCTGTGTCCATTAGGTGTTTGGTGTTTCGAGATAAGCGTGAGCTGATGGGAAAAACTCCTGGTTATCAGTGTGAATGTTTAGCGGCTGGTTTGGGAAAAAGTCCTGCTGGTCGAGTCTCTGCTTTGTTCAGAAACAGCAGCTCTTAAAGCTTTCTCGGGTTTCTTTAAAACTGTCATATGATAACACATATAACAGCAAACAGTGATTTTAACTAAGTCTGAGTTATAGCACTGCTTTCCTCTTTTTATCTTATACACCAACCAGTACCTGTTTGGCCTCAGAGAGAATAATCAGTCCATCAGGACTGCAGCAGCTCTTCTTCCACCTGTTTAGCTCTCTTAATTGATCATTACTGTTAATTGTTTTATTTGTTTGTCTTACAGATTATGGTTCCATTATTTTTCAAACCAAAACTCTGGACATTGATGTTATTCCCCGTCCATTAGCATCTACATTAACAGAAGATCAGTGTTATATGAACTCATATGAACTATGGAAGACCATTATTTGGAAGTAAAAGAGTGGCACGTGGCGTGTCATAATTATGAGATTTAAAGTCAAAATTATAAGACACCAAGTCATAATTTAAACTTATAGTTACTTTATATCTATTCAGTTCAGTTTTTTTATAAATCACCAATTCACAACAGATTTTATCTCAAGGCACTTTACATAGGCTATTCAATCAGATCGTTTAATCAAATTGGTTTTCTATCTAAGGAAAACGAGCTGATTGCATCAACTCATTAACTCTGCAGCAATCTCTCACACCAAGCATGCATGTAGCAACAGAGGAGAGAAAAAATGTTGTTTTAACAGGAAGAAACCTCCAGCAGAACCAGGCTCAGTGTTAGTGGCCATCTGCTGAGGCCGACTGGGGTTCAAGGAGACAGAAGCAGATATACAAAAAATAAGGCAGAGATGCAAAAGGTACCTGTTAAATAGCTCCACTGTTCCTGACCCAGTAACAATGTCAGAGAACAAAAGAGAACACATAGAGTGTTAATGGCAGCAGCACAGCTGATATTCCCACCCAGAACGTTGTTACAGCCGAACAGGAACAGACCAGATGAAGCTACTATGATGAGAAAAAGCAGAAAAAGCACAAAGTTAGAGGTTAAACTAACAAATACTGCAGAATGTGAGAATAGAGGTATAATGGAGCAGAATGAGGAAAAGTGGTCCCTATGTCTTACGGCAGTCTAAGCATATACTGGCTTAACTATAGAGATATTGTAGCTCAGGATAACGTGAACCACTCTAACTATAAGCTTTAACAAAAAGAAAAGTTTTAAGCCTAGCCTTAGAACTGGTTGTTGGTTAGACAGGAGAGGAGCCTGATGACTAAAAGATCTGCCTCCTATTCTACTTTTACCAATTCTAGGAACCACTAGTAAACCTTTAAATTGAGTAAGAAGTGATCTGTTTGGAAACTAAAGAATGCTCAGGTCCCTGATATAAAATGGCGCTTGGCCATTTAAAGCTTTATGCGTTAGCAAGAGTATTTTAAGATTCTATTCTGGATTGAAAAGGAAGCCAATGAAGAGAAGCTAAGATACAAAAAATCTGATCTCTGTTTTTAATTTTCATCAGAACTCTGGCTGCAGTATTTTGGAACAGCTGAAGGCTTTTTAACTACAGTTTTTGGAATTCCTGATAGTAAAGAATTACAATAAAAAACTATGACTTTGAATCTCATCATTCTATCTTTGAAAGTCAAAATTGTTATTTTAAATCTCACAAATGTTAGATACCGTTTGACATTTTCTTACTATTAAGTGATGGAAACAGGCCTCCATACAAATTACACCACTTGAAAAAACAAGTCACAACTACTTTATGACACAAAACTAAGAATAGCGTAACACATGGTGATACAGTGTGTATCAATATATTACAACATGGTTCGATACAGTATTGTAAAATGATACAATATGATGCGGTCTGGTGCCTCAAAATACAGTACAACACATGAAGATGTAGTGATACCAAAAAGGGCAACACAGTACCACCTTGTGTTGAGGGAGGAGTGGAGAATGGCGTAGGATGCAGATGTGTAAACCAGAAGACAATATTGATCAGCTGAGCCATATTTTAGCAGGGCTAACAAAGAGAGGACAACTAATTAACACAGAGATAGTGAACTAAAATACAAGAAAACATTTCATCAAGACAGAAGGACAAATACTAACAGTCTATGTAGACTTGATTTGTCCATCCCCCAGCTGATGACATTTAAATCACAAAATGAAAAAAAGATTTAAACTTATATTGGGTTTGGAAACCTTAATCTCATCATTTATAGCCATCTTTCAGTAGATAATTGATTTTACCTCCATTTTAATTTGGAGGTTTTTTTGGACCAACAGAGCTTAAAATTAAAAACCTAATTGATGTCAAACCCTTTTGTGGGAATAACAAGTAGCTTTGATTTCTACCCTTTTTCGCGCTCCTCCAGGTGATGGTGATGACGATGAGGAAGGGCGTGAGGATCGTCTGCCATCCTGTTACGACTACGTCATGCATTTCCTCACCGTCTTCTGGAAGGTTCTGTTTGCCTGCGTCCCACCCACAGAGTACTGGAACGGCTGGGCCTGCTTCATCGTGTCCATTACTGTTATTGGTTTCCTCACCGCCATCATTGGTGACTTGGCGTCCCACTTTGGCTGCACAGTGGGGCTGCGGGACACCGTGACCGCTGTGGTGTTTGTGGCTCTGGGAACCTCGATCCCAGGTGGGGTTTATATGTTTCCATCCTGTTGTATTTTGGTTCCTCTGCATCATTTTTTTGTCTCTTTTTTTGTACCACTGTGATTTTTTTGTGTGTGTTCTTTTAATTTCTACTTTTTTTTTGTAGCATTGTCTAAAGAGGATTTTGTGGTTGAAATATGTCTCAAACATATTTTGTTTTTTTTTTATATATGACATTATTTTATGTTAGTGATTTGTGTTTTTGCATCATTTTGCATCTCCTGGTAGATTCCTTATTTAGAGATTTAGCATTTTTGGTCATTTTGTTTCTCTTTGTCACCATAACTTTTCATTATACTGTAATATCATTTTAGTTCGTAGTGTCACATTAAGTCATGTTACAAACCCAAACTTTATTGTATTTTATTAGGATTTGATTTTTTTTAAGTCTTCTTGTTTCATTAATAACTAAATTAAAGTCAGACAGACAGGGAGTTCTGGTGAAGATACAACAGATTTGGGTTCTAAAAGGATATCATAATAAAAACCTTTCACTGCTTTTGTTGAAAAAAACCCATAAGAAGTCATGTTTTAAAGCTACAAACAGGTGGATGGAGGTTCTTCATGAGTCGCACAATGCAGTAACTGACATTTCCAGTTTCAAAATGCTCTATGAACGGTGAGCAAGGAATGCAAACTCACTGAAGATACCCAAACATACTGCAAATAAAAACGTGCTGGTAAAACACACAAAAGGGAGCTAGTAAACACCAAAAATATGTTAACACACAAAATGCAAAGGAAAAAATACTATTTGCAATTGTTTTTGCTACTCTTCCAGAAAAAAAGGGGAGGTTAAAAAAAGCCTACAAACCAAGTTTGCATAATATAAGTCCTCCAGACCAGTAGGGGGAGATGTTCATCAATTCTTATTGGACAAAAACATACAAATGCAAATACAAAAATAAGTAACTTGTAAACACAAAAAACACACAAAGGCAACATATGGACAAGAACAATTCTGCAAAGGAGAAACTCTGCAATTATAGAAAATAGAAAGCAGCAAACTCTCTGCAAACACACCAAAAACATCTCTATCACGCCAAACACTCCCTTGCAGTAAAACATGGCAGTGGCAGCATTATGATGTTTGGAAGCTTTTGATCAAAAGGGTAGTAAAATCCTTGATGAGGACAATGGAAGGAGCTTAAATAATCCTGGAGGAAGATCTGTTAGAGGCTGGAGAAGAGATGAAACTGGGTGGAGATTCCCCTTCCACCAGGACACTGTACCTTAACATCCATCCATCCTTCTTCTCCTGCTTATTCCATCAGGGTTGTGGTGTCTATCTCCGGCAAACTATGGGCAAAACGAGGGGTAAACCTTGGACAGGTCGCCAGTCTGTAGGGAGACGTAAAACCATGCACACCTATGGACAATTTAGAGATCTCAATTAACCAACCTGTGGGAGGAAGCCAGAGTACCCAGAGACAACCCATGCATGCAAGGGAAGAACATGCAAACTCCATGCAGAAAGACCCCGGGCCAGGAATCGAACCCGGAACCTTCTCGCTGCAAGGCAGCAGTGCTACCCACCACTCTTAATATTCCTGAATTAAACCTTTATACGGCTAAGAATCTGTATAAACAGCATCCGTTTTTCAAAATTTACTTCAGGGGACTGAATGCAAAATGCAGGTTACATGTTTTATGTTTTTGTTCATTACCATTCCCATGATGCTTTAGTTTAGATTTATTCCAAAAATCCATACGAGTTCCCTTTTCCAAGGCTCTAAGCTTCTTATACCCCCTCTTCTTACAGACACCTTTGCCAGCAAAGTGGCCGCCATGCAAGACCAGCACGCTGACGCGTCTGTTGGGAACGTCACCGGCAGCAACGCGGTCAACGTGTTCCTGGGGATCGGCGTGGCGTGGTCGGTGGCCGCCATCTACTGGAAGATCAAGGGAAAACCGTTCTTAGTGGACCCTGGTTCGCTGGCCTTCTCCGTCACCCTCTTCACCATATTCGCTTTCATCTGCATGGCCGTGCTGCTTTTCAGGCGCCGGCCCTCTATTGGCGGGGAGCTCGGCGGCCCCAAAGTGCCACGCCTGCTGACCACCCTGCTGTTCCTTGGCCTCTGGTTGCTCTACATCTTCTTCTCCAGCCTGGAGGCCTACTGCCACATCAAGGGCTTTTAATAACCGAGAGGTTGAATGTTTCAGGGGAGAACTGCCCGGAAACACAAACGGCCTGTAAACTCGGACCCCCTGGTTCATACCTTCAACGATTCAACGACTTTAAAACGGCTCAATGAAGCCTGGATGCATCCTGGTCTTTGCAGAAATCCTAAATACAACACACACATGGTCATATGTAAAGAGATTATTTTGATGCAGCTACTGGGATTATAAGAGAAGTAACTGAGTCAACATTTTACTGGTTAACAGAAAAATTGAGCTGGGCTGTGATGTTGGGCCCTATCATCACACCCACTTGAGTTTACTGTGGATCAGAGACAGTTTTAAAGATGAAGCAGAAACATAATCCCCTCCTGCCGCCTCCTGTCTGCAGCGACGTTACATGTTTTACACTGAGGAGGTGGAGCACTGTGCGGATAAAAAAAAATGAGTCAAATGTTTACAAAAATGCTAAAATTACACGTTTACCACAGGAGGTCCTCCTGATGCGAAGGCAGTCCTCCACGTGCGCTGTAAATAGATACTGAAAATAGATACCGAGGATGAAAAACATCTCCCTAAATGTGATTATTTAGCAGAACACTGAAAAATGAGCAGAGGTCTTTCAAAAACTCAAGCAAGGACCTGAGCATCAAACATCGTTAACATCTTCTGCTCAGAAAAATGTCTTGTTACCGCCCCCTATCTGTCAGAGGGGAGTTTTGCATGCCATAACAGATGGAAAGCATCCTCCGCAAACTTACTGTATGTTAAAAAGGGAATAACCAGAATCCAGCAGTGAAAGCCGCAGCATCAATCTCCTTGATTCGTCACATTCCTCTCAGACGGATCAACTCTTAAGGTCTAGAACTCACTGCATGGTGACCAGTAGGCCTATTTTTTGCGGCATTTAACTCGTAATGACTCATACAGTCCAGTGAGACAACAGTATTAGTTGACAGAAATGACGTTCACAGAGTCGCTAAAATAGAAGATAGTTGTTTAGAAACTGATCCAACTTTTTAACACTGTTCTGTTGGTCTACAGCACAGGTGTCAAAGTGGTTCCAGAAAGGGCCGTGTGGCTGCTGGTTTTATTTCCACCCAAGCAGCAGCACACCAGACTCAGTCTGGAACCACTTTGACACCCCTGGTTTACAGGATTCTGGTCTGCAGCACACAATATACCAAACAACAGATGCCTTAAGGGAATAAAAATCACATTTAAATGTGGTATTGAAACTTTTAGCTGTACAAACCGCCCAGCTTTTCCTCACTCATGGTGTTAAACTTGATTTAGTCGTGTGCAATATATCAAACTGGTTCTGCTGTCTAATGTAACACTGGATCTTGATGTTTCTGGTTAAGTAGGAATAGAGGTTTGAATAACAACATGCTTTACAGAGGGGCTGGAAATACCTTTGTCTCCAGTAACCAAAAAAGAAAATGTGTCATATAGTTTCCTGTAAGGAGCAGAGAGAGCGTCAGTGTTCAGACCGGCGATCAGGACCTTCATCTCTCAACTGAAACAGAAAGTCTTTGTCGACTTCACTCGGTGATATTTGTAGAGTCTTGAACTTCTCGATACTGAGTGTTGAGCTCAGAGGGAAGTGGAGAATGCTGCCCTGCAGGACGTGTGTTTTGCTCAGTATTTTAATGTAGACTCTAAACAAGCCAGACTGAAGCTAATGAAAGTACCAGCTGCTAAACAGACTGTAGAAACGAACCAGAAATATCAACTAGCAGGTACGAAACCCCAGAGGTGGCTAAGGAAAAAATCTTCTCAAATTTATGGGGACATTTCGACACTGATGTTTGTCTTTTAGTTTATGGAAGATGAGAAGTTAGTGAGTAAGAAATGTCTCTAAATACAGTGAACAATGTCAGGCATCTACAGACGTTAATAATGAAATTATGAAGTTGCTTCAATTAATGTAATTCTTACTTTTGGATTATTTTGGGGTGATTCTTGCATTATGAAACTCCACCATAAATTGCTGTCATTACTGTTATTATAGTGTAGTTAACCCAAAATAACAACACTTTGTAAAATTTCTAAAACGGATTTTGTATCTTTTCCTTGCAGGTGAAGCCAAGGTAGATTTTTTCTATATTTTCAGGCAACATTCAGATTAGAAACAGTATGTAAAACAAATAGGCACATTACTTGGAATTTTAGTGGATTAGATTTTAATGTATATTCTCCACACTCTTGGACTGATTCAACGGTTGAAATTATCCAAACATTCCCACATCTCATTTACCCTGTATGGAAGTCTGAAACTGCCAAAATCAAGTAAAAATAAATAAATAAATGTATTTACTTACACAATAGGTTGATATATTAGAAATATAGTTTAATAACAGCTCTATTTTGTTATCTTGATATTTATTTTATTTTTACTATTAAGTTCCCTAAAATTATCTATTTTTAAATCATTTGTATTTAAGTTGTAATTCTGTACAAAACATAAGCAAAATGCCGAGAAAAAAAACTTTATAATCTGGTGGTATATGGTGGCTAGAATATTTGTAGTTTGTCTGGAATAAATCTAGAATGAGTAATTTAAGGAAGTCTAGAATAATTTGGTTTCTCTGGAGAGAGTTTGTTTTGTCTGAAACTGGGTTGGAATAAGTTTGGATAGAATTAGATTTGGCTAGAAAGAGCCTTAAATGACTGATTAGTTTAACATCCATCTGAAGTGGTCGTTGTTGGTCTGGTCTGAAAGGAGGAAGCTTGTCTAAATTTGATTTTGAAGGCGTTTAATTTGTGTGGAAGAAACCTGTGATTATTTCAATTTCTCTGAAGACTGTGTTTAAATGGATTTATCCAACCCTGTGTGTTAAATTGAATTCAACCAACCCTGGTCCTCAGAACCCGTTGGCCTCCATTTAGTTCAGGTGGCTGCAGGAAAACACCTAGAAAAATCAGGGCTGAGGTATAGAACTTTTCCTTATGTATATTTTTTTTCTTATCCATATGTAGTCTTAAATTAATCCTGCATGTTGTGACTCAGTTTAAACTAGGCTGTAGAAGGATTGAGCACATCTGGATAAGGTGTCCTTGCCTGGTACCAGGTTGGAATGTTTAGCAAGTCTTTTAAAAACTTGGAAAGGGTTTGATTTGAAAGGAAATAGCCTGAAAAAGGTGTGGTTTTTGTGTTACCAGACAGGAATGGGTTAACTTGTTCTGGAAAACAGTCTCCAAATAGAGTGATTAGGTGAAACAAGCCTTTCTGGTATCAGCCTGGAAGATGTTAAGCTGATCTTGAAACAATATGGAAAGAGTTCGATTTGGGTGGGAGGAGCCTGGAACAAAAAATGTTTAGCTTGAATAAGGCTGGAAAAGGTTTGGTTTACCTGGTACCAATCTGGAATGGGTTTAGTTGTTGAGGAAACAGATCCAGTCTCCAGATCTGGTGCAGACAGATACTAACAGGGAAGATCCTTCCTGCCTACAGCAATGAACGCCTGAAACAACTGGTTAATGAAAAACATGAGGTACTGTAACATTTGATTTCCCTTTGAGATTAATGGACTATTTTTAAATTGAATTGAATCGAAACAAATCAAATTGAATCAATTTGTATTAAATCGAATATCGGTGGAACTAGCTTGGAAAAGGTGAGATTTTCTGGTTATGGTCTTGAGTAAGGTTAGATGGTCTTGAAACATCTGGAAAGATTTTCATTTGAATGGAAAAGCCTTGAAAATGTGCGGTTTGTCCTGCATCAGCCTGTAATGAGTTTAGTTTATCTGGAATTAGCTTGATTTGTCAGAGTTCGGGTTGTCTAGAATCAGTCGAAAATTATTCTAGCTGTTTATTAATGTATGGATTCACTATAGTTAACTCATATTTAGTCTCAAATGAGCTTTATAAAAGAGTAAAACCACCTTTTAAAACTTTGTGTCCTTACTTTCCAGGTTAATTTAAATATATCAATTTAAATCATATCTTTTTCTTCAATGAGTCATTAAAGGAAGGACACTAAAGACATATATCCTCTCTTAGAAATTGCCAGTCATCTGAATTTCTAATAAACTTTGAAGGTAAAAATAGTGGAATCTGTATCTTCCACTGAAGTTTATAACAAGTATGAGGACATTTTGATAAAGAATCTAGAATTTTGCTTCAGCAAAACTAAAACTCACTTTTCCTGATTTTTTTAAGCAGCATAGTTACTGAGTATCTGTGTCTTCGGAAGAAACTTTTAAAGTTAGAAACAGATCTCTACTGAGGATAAAAATGTGTGTTCCATTAAAACCTGTAAGAATCAAGGTTTAATTATAACAATAATTACTGCTTACAATAAATATAGTTGGGTATCATTAGCATAAACAATAACAAGTGCTATATTTATGTATAAAACCTATAAAGATCAGACTGTAGCTGTGTGAAACATTGTCAGTATTTTTAATAAAATATCTCTATGTTATGGCTTAAACTAGTTTAAACCAGTCCCCTTAATAGTCAAATTAATCCTGCATTTAAAAGTGCATTGAATTCTTAAGTAGGTTGAGAATTTTCATATCCCAAACATGTTGATTTTTGTCTGCTCTTTGTATTTCTTTTTAAACTTCAACTCCATCATGAGATAAATGGACACATTTCTAAAAAGGAAAGGAGTCATCAAAGGGGAAATACTTTTCAAAACATGAGGGGGGTTCATTAAAACTGAACGAAATGTCTAAAACGCGATCTATTTTGGAAATAAATAGGAAGGGACACTTTACGCTATGATTAACTCTTCATGTATGAACTAAAAGGTTCATATGTTTTTGTTCTATGACATTGGCTGGTTCAGTCTTCCATCGACTGGTTTCTGTTGATGTGGAATAATTGTAATGAGATTATTTATTTATTTTCTTAGAGATAAGCTGCGCCGCTGGTCCTTGAGGTGAACAGTGCAGTTCAGCTCAAGGATTGTGGTCTTTTATGTGCAATATAGTTCTCACCTTCTCCTGCCGCAGTGTTTACTGTAACCCTCTGTGCATTTCTTCATCCAGTCCTTGTGAAGGAGGGTTTTTAAGTGAAAGTAGCATGTTTACATGATGAAACAGTGTGGAACATTGCCGGTGAGATCAAACACGGGCGTGCTGATCTTCTGTGGGATGGAGGAGAAACGTTGAGCCCCAGCATAGATCTGCTCAGGACGTCCCACCAATGTTCCGTGTTTCCGTGAACTTCCTCTCTAACTGTCGGCTCCGGCCTTTGCTGTTCCTTAGATAGATGTGATCCAACCCTCACAGCCGCCCCGCCCACCCTCCCCAGTGTGTTCTGTGTTTGCCTCCCCTCTGTGTTCCTCTGCACATGCATGAAGAAGCTGTGTGTTTGTTTGTGTGTTAGCAGCATGGTCTACTGTGATGGACACCAGAAGACTCCCACATTTTCAAATCCCGTCCGTGAAACCACAGCTCCATCCAGAGACACATCTGTCTACTGTTTCCTCTTTTTGTTGCCTTTTCCTAACAGAAGGCCTCCTCTGTTTTGTCAGGTTTCTTTAGTTGTATGATATCGCCACGTCTGTGTTGGTGTTTGCCCTCCTCCCCCATTGCTCCTGCCCAGGTCTTGCTCTCCAACGTGTCTTTCTGTGAACTTGTTTATGTGATGATTAAAAAGAAAATAAAAAATCTCTCTGCCTGAACCTTTGTAGGGAAACTATGACTGATCGATTATCATATAATGTGATAGACTTATACATTTATTCAGCATTGTAATTAATTAACTGATGTTTTTTTTTTGTATGAAATGCAAAAGAAAAAAATCGGAAAAAAAAAGATAACTTGTTTTTGAAAACATGGCATGAGATGTAATGTGTTACCGAAAGAAAATGAAGGTCTTTAATCAAGTGAAGTCGACCTAAGTTAAATATAGTTTATTTATTTTCAATGTGTAACGAGTCCGAGTTGTTATTTTTGCACTTGATGCAAAAGAATTTTAGAACCTTGTGTTGTTAAAACCAGAAAGGTGTGTTAGCTGGAAATAAGCTGCTCAGTCTGATAAATGCAGCTAACAAACACTTACTCTGCCTAAATAATGGATCGGAGATCATGTCCAGTGCACTTTACATTGAACTGTTATTTGTTTAATGCAGATTACATTTATATCAGTGTTCATACATGTCAAGGTTAAATTCTGCTATATAT
>JAUZNJ010032360.1:0-13713 GCA_034780135.1 Jordanella pulchra | reverse complement strand
TTTCTGCTTCTGCTTTTATTTGTTCAGAAAGCATTGACGATCTGCTGGTTGTTACAGAAGAACCCCTTTGACTCCCAATTTTTCTAGAAGACCTTACAGAAACATTTGAAATGCTGTCATGAGGTTCTATCCGCGGCTCCTCCTCCATCATGTCACCACCGACAGCATGTGTTTCAGCTTCCTTATTATTTTTACTCTCATTTTCTTTCAAATCATCAGGCAAACCAGTTGAGCAACCTTGCGCCTCAGTCAACCATTTATGAGTAGCAGCAACAAAATCATGAACATTCAACATTTTAGCTTTAAACCATATATCATGCTTTTGTGCTTGATCCACAGGCAACAAACCCAACAAAACCTGGTGAACCTTTTGTGTTTCTTCAGACAAACCCAAAAACCTTTTAAATTCTCCCTTAATGTAATTCACACACCCTTTGTCATTTTTCAACACTGTAATAGTTTGTCTTAACTTTGTGAGCTTATTTAAATTTGTTTTTCTTTCACTTTCTAAGTTACTGATTTTCACCAACAAAGCCTTGGCTGTTAATTTCACCTGTCTTTTTCCAGACTCCCATTGAGGATTTTCCTCTTGACCCACAATGTTATTTGGACCCTCCTGATCCAGATCGTGTTCTTCTTCTGCCATAATGGCCGACAGTTTATAAGCTTATTTACTCGCAGATTGTTGTTTATTCATAGAGAGCTCTCTTTGATTGATGACCTGCGTTCTGATGTCCACTGCAATGAATCTCAGTAGCTCCAATAGCTCAATCCATGCAGTTCTTTTCCCAAGCGTGCGGTATCGATCGCTCCTGTGCGGCTCCAATTCCGGCACCAGATGTCTGATCGCTCCTCTGTAGATGTGGTTCCGACGCCAGGTGTCCCGTTTGTCCCTCTGCGGTCCTGGTTACGACGACCACTGTCCGGCGACTCCAATAGCCTGGTTCTGTGTGGTGTTACTTATCCGGCGGCTCCAATATCCTGGTTCTGTGTGGCGTTACTTATCCGGCGGCTCCAATAGCCCGGTTCTGTGCCATTACTTTACGGCTACATGGAATCCCAATGCAGCAGGCTACTGGTGGTTGTTGTTGAAAGGCGTTGGTTTACGTGCGCTCAATTAAGACTCATGATGCCGATCTTCCGTTTGACATAAATTGAAGTCATTTATTTTCAGTACAATGTCCATTGTCTTACTGTTTTCCTTAAGATCCACATAAATTCGACATACAGGGAGCTACAGGGAGCCAATGTAATGACTTCAGAACCGGGCTGATGTGCTCTAATTTCTTAGTTCTAGTGAGAATACGGGCAGCAACATTTTGAATCTGATTAACTTTTAGGCAAACCTGTGAAGATGCTGTTGCAATAATCAATTTATTTAAAGACAAACGTATGAATTTTCTAGATCGTGCTTAGACATTAGTCATTAAATTCTGGAAATCTTCAGGTGATAAAAAGTTGATTCAGTAATTTTTAGGCCTAATAATCCCTATCACATTATTATGTTTCTTAAACTATGCAAACACTACAACTATTGGGATAAGCACAGGATACATGAAAGACTTGGTTAGTGTAGAAGGCTTTAAATGAGTCTATTTGATGGAGTCTCTGATAATATTCACTTCATTAGTTCAGCTGTTGTGATGCATTGAGGCGATGTCTATGTCTAAATAATCAAACGTCTATGGATGTGAGGGATTGTATTGGTATGCAGTACTTTAGTTGTCACCACAACCGATAACTTAGTGGCTAACACAGCTAATCCAAAGCTAGCAACAGCAAAGATACTCCTGCAATCAGGTTAACTCTTGTACATCAGCAGCTAGGATGATAAACACTGGCCAGGAACTACAAGATGCTGGACCATGCCAAAACACAGTCATTAAAAATATCTTTGAGCCATAAACCAAGCTTCGTTCCATAAGATGGTTGACAAACAGATGCATTTGAGTTGCAGGATATATAATAAGGCTAACTCGGACTTGAAGACAGACATGGGAAAAAAATGAGAGAAATTCATACAAAGATGACAAAAACACAACTTTACCATGACTGTAACATAAAAGACACAAAATTGGAAGTTTGTCATGAACCTCAGCAAAAATAGTTAAGCTCTTTTTAATAAACAAATTGGCAACAACAACTAAACCTTCTTGCCCAGGCAAGATACCGTTTAAAATTATACAAAGATCCTTAACTTGTTGCTGTCCCATGGAAGGGGGCAGGGTAGATTTTGGTCCAGTTCCTCTGTGAGCAGCTGTATCGGCAGCAGCCTGCCTCGGCCACTCGGGGAACTCCGAGTCAGTCCAATACAGCACAGCTAATATTGTAGAAACTCAGCAGCTCGGTAGGTTCATGTGATGACAACTGCTCACAGCGCAGAAGGGCACACTGGACGTCTGGCCGGGACGGAAACCTGATGTGATTTTAGTTGATCGACGGGCGGACATAAAAAAAAAATAAAAACCTCCTCGTTCATTCTACAAATGGGCGGTAAAGGTGAGGTAGTGCCATGTTTTTAGATCAAAGCTTCTTCGAAAGGGGATGCAGTCCCTTTCGCAGGACAAACTGACCACCGCTCCAAACAAGACACCACGTCTAACGTGATGTCCAGCTGGGTAGTGGGGTCTATCTTGCATTAGACCGCAGTCCAGTGGAAGGAGGAGAGAAATTGGTTCAAGGCTGTTTTAAAAGTATTGCTACTTGATGATATGATGTCAGGGACATGGGCTGAATCCAAGCATATTTGAAATATGATGTTCTAACACGGGAGTTGTTAAGCTGATACATAACAGCTGTGATCATTCCACTGAAACTGTTTATTAATCCCTGAATTAACTTCAAATGTCAAAACCTGCCAGCAAAATATGTTCGCTTTTATCATTCTGGTATTAGAAGTTTGTACCACATACTTTAAAAACACTAACATCTACTTCCAGCTGCCATAATCAGTGGCAGAATACCCCCAAGAGGCGGGTAGGCTTGAGGAAGCAGTTGCTGGGGATTCCCAGTGACTATTCACAACAGGTATGTGGGGGTCTGCATGGCTCCAAAAGTGAAGTAATACTTTAAGGCAGGATCATAATCTTAATTAACTGACTGTAAAAATTATGTTTTCAGGTTACTTTATCACTTCAAAACAAGCATTGGATGTATTTGTACACATTACTTTAGGCACCTAAAGAACATCACAAATCCTTTTAAGCCACATTCGAACTTCGTGTAGACAAACATGAAAGATGAAGCTGCAGAGAATTCTTTGGTGCTCGAATTGCGTTCAGCGTGAATGCAGCATAGATAACGCTGATGTCTTGTAACTGATTTACAAAGTATTTTCCCCATACAAATGTATCATTTAACTTTCTGAAAATTCCTTCTCTTTCTACCTTTTTAGGCAAATTTGAACCAATATCTTAAATCAAGACTTAATTTTTGTAGGATCAACATGCGAACAAAAGGACTGAAATATATACTTGCATTTGGGTTCTTTTGTCATTCTTTTTCCTGCTTGTACCAATCTATATTTACATACAAATTTGAGAAAAACAATTTTATTATAAAGCCCTGAGAAGGCCCGGTGAGATACTAAGCACTTATCAAAATGTATTAACACAAAGCAGTTTGAAAGTGCTTGTAATTCCATGTACGTAAGTAATTTCCCTCTGGGATTATTAAAGTATTTCTGATTCTGATATAGAGAAATAGTAATGGAATGAAAATGCATTCAAGTGTATGTGCTGTAACCATAGATGTATGCGATAAAACGTAATGAACTGTAACCTTTGTATTAATCACAATAGATTAGATGTAGAAAGCCATGATTGGGCATGTTCAGACTTTGGACTTTTAGGGGAAAAACAGCCTTTGCTTTTTCAAGAATGAACAATACACCTCTGGAAAAAAACATGGATGACTACTATTAAGGACTTTCACATTTGTACAAAGTTATTGGTACCACTTGTTTAATGAAAGAAATACCTTCAATAGTCACAGAAAAGTAATAAATAAATTTTATGACAATTAAAAAAAAACAAACAAAAAAACTAAGGAGACAATAACGCAGCACCTTCCCTCCACCTGCACCTGAATTGCCCCTTTTCGATCAGAAGAACCGTGGTTTTTGAACCGGTTCAGAGCCTGTGCCTTAGAACCTCAGTGCTTGGAGAGCACAATTTTCGACAAGCTGCAGAACCGATTTCTCACTCATTAACAGTGGGCGGTACTGAACACGGACGTAATACTAGGTGGCGGGAAGCAGGTATGTGCAAATTAATCCACCAGAGAAGAATATGAGGAAAAACATGGAAGCAGAGTAGAATAACAAGGGCAAAAATAGTTTCCCGGCCAGGACTGCCGCTCTGCGTTTGGTTCTTCTGTTTGCAGCTTCGTGTCTTTAGTTCTTTTCAGCTTCTGTTGTTTATCTGATCCTTAGATTGATGAAATTCAGCTGTTCTCCATCTGCTGGACAAATTGTTTTGTTTCCTCTTTCCCTCTTTTTCCCGCGCTGACCGCCCGCTAGTAGTGACGCTGCTGCTGACTCATTGGTTCCCTCTGCAGAACCAGCTATTCAGCGGTACCGGAGGAGCACCGCAGTTCCTGCTTCCTCTTTTCTTTGGTCAAAACAAAAGCAATCTGCTGAAACTGGTTCCGGCACCGGAACCGGCACGGAACTGCTTCAGTGGAAAAGACCTAAATGAGCTCCTACCTACCTGCATTCAAGTCTTTGCCTTCAATGAGAGACACTCCTCGGAGTGCAAGTTTATGTATAACTAGCAGAGTGTAAACCCTTTTTTTAATATATTCTTGTTCATTGTTCATGGTTTTATGCTGACAGTTCTGCAGGAGTCTTTGAGCCCATTCCATGATCAGCGTCTTTGATTGATTGACAAGCACCTCATGCTGCAAATGTTACAAATTTAAAACCGTAGAGTTTGACAGTTTGGACAGACGTCAACACTTGAAAGCTCTGAAATATGCGGAACAGATTAAAGAAGCCTCAGGATCCCTTAATGCTCCTGGAAGCATGCTCACCATAGACTTTGCATGTAAACCGGTCGCTCTGAAGCTTAAAAGTTGTTTGGTCTGAATGCAGCATTAGGCAGAGACTCCTGCAACATACTTTATTAGACACAAAAAAATAATTAAAACATTTCCAACGAAAAACATATTTTATAATCTGGTAATGCAGTTATAAACCAGATATGTTAAAATGTTTTATAGCTTACTTTCAGTCGGTACAAACAGCTAGAGGGCAGCAGAAAATGAAAGAAATGACTGCAATCAAGCTGAGGTCAGCCAGTAAACAGAATTTCAACCCCCTGCTAAGCATGTATTCTCCATGACCTCTGGGCGGGGCTATGCTGCTTTGAAACTTCCAAACAGTAATTGTAAAGTTGGCCTATTCCTGTTTGGCTGATTGAAAAGGGGAAGTTTCTAGGTCTTTTTTCTCACCTCTAAACATTTTAAAATTACTTTTTTTGACAAATTCTTAGTGGTTTGAAATGATTAGATGTTTTTCACTTCGTTTACTGTGAGCTTTCTTGCCTTGATTCATACTTTTAACAGTACTTTGGCCACCGTTAATGACGTTTCACAAGTACACAAGTCTATAATTACAGACAAGTAAAGATAATGGAAAAAAACAAGGGTTAAATGAACGATGAGAAGGAGATTTCTTACTGTAATGTGTATAGCAGAGCAGCACCAGTAGTCTTTAGTTAATGGGCTCATCTTAAACAGCCTCCACAGGTATCTTTTCCAAACCTGTTTGTCCACCCGGTTTGTAGACCTCCACATACAAGCAGTTCACAAGTTGTACATCTCTGGAATTTCATTTTACTAATGCATAGGTGTGGGATCTGAAAATTTTCAGGCTCAACCAATTGAAAACAATCGCTCTCATGAAGGTAGATGAACATCAGTTTGAGTAACATTGTGGCCATAAAATTCGTTCAGAAGCATTCTATTTTACTCTAAAAAACAAATTTGAAACTGAAGAAAACAGAAACATAATTTTAAAACTGATTTAAAAATGAAAGTACAAAAATGAACTGGAGAAACAAATTTTACTACAAAAATGAAGATATTTAAACCTAAAAAAAATCATCTATCTTCTCCAATAGGGTCACAGTGGGGCTGGTCCCTATCTACAGCAGTCTGTAGAAGGAAGGCAGGGTACATCCTGGACTTGTCATTGAAGGAAAATATTACCTAAAAAGTAGTTCAAACATTTATTTAATGGTTGAGAAACTGCAGATCGCCTGTTCAAATTCTTAAGCTTTGATGATAAAAGTGGCGATCCAAACCTGGCCAGACGCTAGTGGAGCTGTATCTCTGATGTCAGAACTAAATTGTATGCTGCATGCTAAATTGCATTGCATGAGATCTTGTTCCAATCTGTTTATATTTATTTGGATAAACTCAAGGATGGTTAAAGTGAATTTTACTTTCTTCATTCTACAATAGAAATTATTTCTTCTGTGTTTGTCTTTCCAGACTGCTTACAGCATAATGTTGGAAAAGAGGTTTTCCCTGACCAGCAGCTCCATGAACTGGAGAGAGATTGCAGTTTGGACCAAGAGGAACCAGAACCTCTGCAGATAAAAGGGCAGCAAAGGCCAGAACATCCCTGGAAAAAAGAGGAAACCACGGAGCTCCCCATAAGTGAGCAGGAAGACCAAGTTGTTCTTAAACAGGAAACTGAAGATACAGGAGAAAAACCTTTTCCATGTTCGACGTGTGGAGAAAACCTTCCTAAAAAAGAACATTTGAGAGATCATGTGAGAACTCACACAGGTCAGAAGATTTATGAATGTCTGTCCTGTGGCAAAAGCTTTAGTAATAAATTTACACTTAATAGACACATCATAACTCACTCAAGTGTGAAGCCTTTCAAATGTCCTTCATGTGGAAAAAGCTTCACTCAGAAATATGATCTTGAATTACACATCAGAATTCACACAGGTGAGAAACCATACTCCTGTATGATTTATGACAAACCTATTACCACTAAACATAACCATATAAGAACTCACACAGGTGAGAAGCCTTTTGAATGTCAGTCATGTGGTAAAGGCTTTACTCACAAATGTCATCTTGACTTACACATCAGAGCTCACACAGGTGAGAAGCCTTTCAAATGTCTCTCATGTGGAAAAAGCTTCACCCAGAAAGGTCATCATGATGCACACATCAGAATTCACACAGGTGAGAAGCCTTTTGAATGTCTGTCTTGTGGAAAAAGCTTCACTCGCAAATTTTATCTTAAATCACACATACGAACTCACACAGGTGAGAAGCCTTACTCCTGTACGACTTGTGGCAAAGGTTTTACCGTAAAATCTAGCTTGATTAACCACATGAGAACTCACACAGGTGAGAAACCTTTTACATGTCTGCCCTGTGGAATGAGCTTTTCCTCTAAATTTAGGCTTAATACACATATCAGAATTCACACAGGTGAGAAGCCTTTTACATGTATGTACTGTGGAATGAGCTTTTTCTCTGAATATAAGCTTAATACACACATCAGAATTCACACAGGTGACAAGCCTTTTGAATGTCTGTCCTGTGGGAAGAGCTTTTCCTCTAAATCTGATCTTAACAGACACATCAGAATTCACACACGAGAGAAACCCTTCTCCAGTACAATTTGCGGCAAAGATTTTGCTGTAAAAATAGTTTAACTGAACACATGAACACTCACACAAGTTAGAAGCCTTTGAAATGTCTGAACTGTGGAAGGAGGTTCACTCAGAAAACTTATCTTAGAAAAATCAAAATTCACACAGGTGAGCAGCCATTCTGTATGATTTGTGGTAAAAGTTTTACTGTAAAAAGTAGTTAGACTAACCACACAACGTCTCATGGGAGACACATTTTTCAGTCATGACACATGAAATTATCACAAAATTAGAGATTTATTGCTTCACGTAAGAAGTCACAGCAGTTGGACACCACAGGAATGAAGATTCATCCATTTTGTCCCACTTGGTCCGTAAGGGTGGCGGTTGGGCCAGTGCCTGTTTTCTAAGGGCATAAGGCGGGGTACACAGGATGCCAGTCTGTCGCAGGGCAACACATAGACACACAAAGACCTACATCCATGCACACACACTCACACCTAAGGACAATTGAGAGATGCCAATTAACCTAACAGTCATGTGTTTGGACTGTGGGAGGAAGCCAGAGTACCCAGAAAGAACACATGCATACACGGGGAGAACACATAAACTCCACGCAGAAAGACCCGAGGCCGAGCCAAAACCCAGAAATTTTTTGCTGCAAGGCAACAGCGCTACCCACTGTCATCTAAAAACTCCATCTTATTAAATGAGAAGCTCACAGGTTAGAGGCTTCTTTTTTCAGGAAAACTTTTCTTTTATAGCAGAAACTATTGTCTATACAAATGTTTTTTTCTATTGTATTTTCTGTGGTGGATGTTTCCCATTAATGTAATTATTTCTAGATCCTCGTGGATCCTTAAAATCTATATGGTTTCGTGTAATTTAAACAATCTTTCACATCATCAGCCTCAGCCCAAGGACTGTTCCAATTCATAAGAACACAAGACCAAGAATGGACAAATTCCCCGGATGTTTTTCATGATTCACCCTCTTTACCGAGCATGCATCAGACTAGACTTGTGCATTCTACAGAATGGAAGATGTCCCTGCATGCACTGTAGTAACAGCAGCTTCCATGGGAGCGCTCACAGAGCTCAGAGTATTAAATTAAAAGGTTAATTTTCTGTCGCTGTTCCACAAAAGTATGTTTTAAGATCATTTGAAGCAAGAATATTATACTTTTAAGCTTCACTATGTGGCCCATTTACTGATTTAGTGCTTTTTAAAAAAAAAAAAAAAGAAGAATGTTCCAATGTTGAGAGAACCATGGCAAACAGCGGAGCTCCGAGGCTATTCGAATCCAGGGCTAACGCTAGCCCGTCTGCAGCAGCCCTCTCTAGGTATAGCTTTGTGTGAAGTACCGATGGCTCTGATGGCGGATTTTTGTTTTATTTGGCAAAATGTCTATTTGATTTGGGTTTATCTGACTGTGTTGATCATCTTTACTCAACTAAGTGGAAAAAAAAAGAATTTTATTTAGACTATTAATAATAGGAGCTGAAATGCAGCTCCAGATGAGCTTTTAATGTGGTGATGTCACTGGTACGCTTCTGTTGCAATTGACCCAGATTTGTTCTGCGTGCTCCTGTTCTCCACAAGCCAATACTTGCTGTGTTCCTGTCAAGAATGTGCTTGGCGAGAACACGAGTCCATACTTGCGTTATTGTAAATTGAGAAACGGCCCATGTTTAACCATCACTGGTTATTCCTTTGGTGTTTGGAGCCTCGAGCTTGCCAAGCCAAGCCAAGACCTCACTTGTAGAGTCCCTGAACCAAGATCTCTAGAACTGGAATCCAAGAGGACCAACCATTGATCTTTCACATGTATTCTACATATTTTCTTCTAAATGATTTTTATCATGATCATATTTGAGACAAACTAATCTCCATTAGTCTGATAATGTCAGACTTGCAACACCACTACAATTTCCTCATAAGTAGCAAAAGATGGGTTGTAGAAAATGCTTTTGGGAGGCTGGAAGGTATATTAAGGTTTCTCCCAAAAAGAAATGAATGTAATCTTCAACTGGCTAAGAAAATGGGTTTTGACCTGTTGTGTATTGCATAACATATGTGAAACTCATGGTGATCATTCAATTGATAATATTTCTGCTGTTGCTCTGGGGAATGTCAAGCCGACCGGTTGTTTGTTACCTGATGGAAACCAGCTTGAGGATGCTGATATCAGAAAAGCTGTGTTGGATTATTTTAATGATGTCTGAATTGCTTTAAAGTTTTGTTGTGTGTATAATTAAAATCTGTTTCATGGTATCAATATAAATGTTTCTTATGAAATTTGTACTTCGGAGATAAAGTTTCGGGATAGTGAAAATTTAATCTGAAATAGAATCTGTTGTTTACCTATACAGTGTTTATATTTGTAAGCTGCATATATATCCGAGGACCGCAAATGTGTGGCATGTTCTTCCACCTATTTGTGGTGCTTCATTCATATATTCATTCATTCAGTATTTGTTACTATGAAAGCCATGTTTTTGCTAAATGACTGTAATTAACTGAAGGATTTGCAGTATCTTATTTTTACGCCAGCAGGCTTATTTGGTGGAGTAACATTAAAGGATTTTCTGATTAAATGAAAACTGAATTTATTAAATTATACTAAAGAAATAAAACCTGAAAAGGGAATACCTGAAATGAGAAACCAAAACAGTTTAATGCGAAACTCATAACCAACTAGAAATAAGCAAATGGAAAACAAACAACCCCAGATAGAAACCAAACCAAACAGGGTTCTGAGGAGGGAGAAAGAAAAAGACCATTGTCTGCTGCAGCATGGCAGCTTTTAAAGCAACGCAGCACCAATCAAGCCAAAACACAACACCTGCAAAAAGCCTGTATCCAGAACCTTTCAAGGAAGAAGGGCAGACATATAGAGTACTTCCTGGGCTTATGGTTATGGTTACTGCTATATTACACCACCTTTTCCTCCCAAAACATTTGGTTTATTCAGATTCATACATATCTATTTGCAGTATACACAGTTGAGGTAGCATACGGTCTACTTAGAAGATGGTAACTTTGCCACCAGCTGTTGGATCATTGTAAACATGGCTGTGGAGGACCGCTCCATTTGCTCCAAAACTCTTTCCTACAGGTCCTCCACCCTTGCTGCACTCTCCTCGACTCTGATCCTTCTCCCAATGGTACTCAATCACCTCTTTACCACAGTTGTCAGGGCTTGCAAATTAGTGTCTAAAGAAGGCGAAGAAAAAGAAGGATTAGAAAATGGGTTATATGGGGGAGAAGGATCTGGTTTGTGTCTGGGTGTTTTTCAGTAAGTTTTGCAGAGGTATCAGATATAGAGAAGTTATCATTTCTTCCTCACACATTCTTGCTTTCATCTGGTATTCCTGCCATCTCCTTACTGTGCTATTTTTTTTTTTTAAACGCCTGTCAGTTTCATCCATCCAACATTTTAAACAGGCTTTTTGTTTTCTCTTCCTGCCGTAACTTCTTTTTAGTCTCTAATTTCTCCTCATATTTTTTTTAAACTTGTATTCAAGCTTTTTTAGGGTGAAATTAAATGAACCTCACTGAGGAAAATTGCAAATGTAATCCAGTTATTAATGCATGCAGTGCTTTCAGGACCATATTTTCTTTTCATAAAACAGTAAAACTTTACAATAACCATCATTTATGAATGGTAAAAAGACCATTTATGAACGATTAACAGATACTGTATAAATCTTTGATAATAATTTATGAGCTGCATCTAAGGCATTTATAAAAGGTAAGTTTATATATATTGCCCTTCAATATTAGTTTAGACCTAACACTAACATCAGTGGACTTATGACCTGAACCTAACTGATCTGTTTACATATATTAAAGATACAGCCTATAAATGAATCAAACAATAAACTATCCATAAATCATTACTAAATGGTCTCTTTACAATTTATAAATGAAGGTTTGATGTGTTCCATGTTCAATATGCACACCCAGTTAGACTGGTGGGGGTGGTTGGGGATCCCTTTCTCTTGATTACTTACGTCAAAATAAAATCAAGTATCTTTTGGTGATGCTTACAGCCTTCCTAAAACCTTTTAGCATTTTACCTATTAAACATTTGCTCTGCCTTTTTTAGATTTAAGTTAAATTATTCAGTATTATACTAGTTTTAGTACATTTAAGTAATTAATCTATTTATACCATTATTTAGTGGGTTTTTCCCAAATCGATTTTTTTGGAGCTAATTTTACTTCTATTTTCCACTGCTTTGTTTTTTAACAAAATCTTTAAATATCTTAAGCAGTTTTTTTTTTATTCATTTTTTAAATAAATTAGTTGTAAAAATTGTGCCGACATAAGATTTATCTCAAGGAATGGTTTGTTTTGGATCTCCCGCTTACCTCCAGAAGTTCTCTACTCCCTGGAATTTCTAAATGGAATAATGAGGCTGGAAGACCACTCCTCCAGGTGGTGCCTGAATGTTCTGCCAGTTGGTGTCCTTGGAAAAAAAAAATTGTCAAGGAGATCCTGCTGACAATGCCAGATGTTATAGGAAAAAGTATTAAACTATGCAATCAGAGTGTTTTGGAGAGTGGACAGACAGGTGACTGCTGGAGACAATGGAGCTGCAGTTGAGCCCATCAACTTCCAGGGGAGATCTGGGGTTGCTATGGAAACCAAGAACAAATGGGAGGCAGAGACAGCAGGTGGAGGCAGCTGATCAGAGGTCAGCAAGCCCACCTAAAACAAGCTTCCACGGAGGAAAAGAGAAGACGGAAGGAGATGTAGGGAGGAAACCCACTCAAACTATGAGAAATAATAATAGTAAAAGAAAACATATTAAAAATAATGGTACAGATATAAAGAAGACATTTGAAAAATAAAGAATACAATTTTAAAATATCAAAAAGGAAAACTAGAAGAACAATAAAAGGGAAATAATTATTTCCTAGTAAATACCTACCTGGTAAAACTTTTTTCAATGTTTCAATAAAGATGAAATTCCTTCTCCTGCTGGTCGACCTGCACATCATTTCAATTCTTTGTTTGCCCACATAGGAAATGTGGAGCACAGCAGCAATCAGATAAGATCAAAGCATCATCCACACATTTAAACTCTGAATAATAATCAAACATTTTAACAAGCATTACCAAAAAGCTATAAAACAAACTAAAATGTGAAAAGCTTGTCAAAGTTTAGAGGTTTAACGGCAGTTTGTACCAAATCCTGTTTGTACTAATTGCAGCTTATTGTTGGTATCCTTAGAACTGAATGAAGGAGTACAGATTCCTCTGAATGAGAATCTCTGCTGGCTGTGGTGGTTTTTCTCCAGATATTAGACAGGGGGCGCTGTTGAATACCTGGGGCCTGTTTCACTAAACCAAGAGAAGAGATTTACCTGGAATTTTCCTGATGTAGTTGCTTTCACCAAAGCAGTTCCTCATCAGTTACTATGGTGATTTATTTTGTGTAGCTAGCCTGCTCCAGACCAAGCTAACAGCCACAGGGTTAGTTCATCCTGATGCCTTATCTGTTCAGTCAGTGTCAATCGATCAGAAACAAATGATTTTATTTCATTATTTTATATCAGCCTACATTACTGATGTATATTGTTTTATAGTCAACTACTTTAGATATTTTTCCATTATTCTGGTAGCCTATAGCATTTTTAGCTTAATGTTCTGCTAAATGTTCTTCTAGTTCATCTTGTCCTTATTGGTTCAGTCATATTAGTTCAGTATGAATACTGACAGGATGTGGAACAAAAAAGAAATTTGATCCATCATATCTGCTGCTTGACAAAGTTTTTATGCTAAATGCTAATTGATGATTTAGCTGTGATTCAACAACAGCCTCCTGCATCCAAGTCAAAGACCGGAACCACTACAACACGGAGAGGCTGAATGATGGATGTAAAACTTGTATAAATCTATGACCTGTTTGCCTGAAAACTAGAAGGAAAAATAGTAAGTAACTCCTTAAATATGTGTTCAGAGAAGTGGTTAGGAAATGTTTAGGCATTTGATTGATCTTACATTGTTTGCTGAATCAATGAATCTGTGATCGACCTCATGGTCTGTTGAAGAAAGCTGCAGACATGTTTTTAGCTGGATT